>CM021106.1:598956112-599007608 GCA_007115665.2 Sequoiadendron giganteum | reverse complement strand
ACCCTCTACCCTTAACCATCCCACCCTTTTTCTTTCTCCCAAGTCTCTCTCTCCTACCACCTCTCCCTCTCTTAGGTCTCTCTCACTCACTCACTCCCTCTATCTTTCTCCCCTCTACCCTTAACCCTTAATCCTTTATCCTTAACCCTTAAAACCTAAACCATTAAACCCTTTTACCCTCTACCCTTAACCCTAAACCCTAAACCCTCCCTCCCTCTATCTCTCTCCAACACCCTCCATTCCTCTCTCTCTCTCTCAACCCTCTCCCTCCTACCCCCTCTCACCCTATCCCTCTCTTAGGTATCTTTCTCAGTCACTCCATCTCTCTCTCCTCTACCCTTAAGCCTAAACCCTAAACCCTTAAACCTTAAACCCTTTTACCCTCTACCCTCTACCCTTAACCATGCCTCCCTATATCTCTCTCCCACTCCCTCCCTCTCTCTCTGAAGTATCTCCCTCCTAACCCCTCTCCCTCTTTCAGGTAGAGGGTAGATGAGAGAGACAAAGGAAGTGACTAAGAGAGAAATACTTGAGAGAGGGAGAGGGTTGAGAGAGAGAGAGATGGAGGGAGTGGGAGAGAGATAGAGGGAGGGAGGGTAGAAGGTTTAAGGGTTTAGGGTTTAGGGTTAAAGGTAGAGGGGAGAGAGAGATGGAGTGGTGAGATAGAGACCTAAGAGAGGGAGAGGGGGTAGGAGGGAGAGTCTTAAGAGAGAGAGGGAGGGAGGGAGTGGGAGAGAGATAGAGGGTAGAGCGTAGATGTTTTAAGGGTATAGGGCTGAGGGTAGATGGAAGAGACATAGGAGTGAGTGAGAGAGAGAGACTTGAGAGAGAGAGAGTGTGTAGGAGGGAGATGGTTGAGAGTGAGAGAGGGTAGAGGGGGGAGAGATAGAGGGAGTGACTGAGAAAGAGAGACTTGAGAGAGAGAGGGTAGAGGGTTTAAGGGTTAAGGTTTTAAGGTTTAGGGTTAAGGGTATACGGGGGAGAGATAGAGGGTATAGGGTTAATGGTAGAGGGGAGAGAGATAGGAATGAGTGAGTGAGTGAGTGAGAGAATTGAGAGAGGGAGAGGGGGTAGGAGGGAGAGAATTGAGAGAGATAGGAAGGAGGGAGGAGTGAGAGAGAGAATAAAAATTAGAGGGTTTAAGGGTTTTAAGGTTACAGGGTTAAAATTTAGGGAGAGAGATAGATGGAGTGAGAGAGAAGACTTGAGAGAGAGAGGGAGAGGGATAGGAGGAGAGTCTTGAGAGAGAGAGAGAGGAGTGGCTTGAGGAGAGAATAGAGGAGTAGAGGTCTAAAAAATTTAGAGTGGAGAGATATAGGAGTAGGTGAGTGAGTGAGAAGTGAGAGAGAGACTTGAGATAGGAGGAAGCTGAGATTGGGAGGAGAGAGCGTGAGATAGAGAAGAAAGAGAGAGTGGGAGAGAGATAGAGAATTAGAGGTTTAAGGGTTAAGGGTGAAGCAGAGAGAGAGATAGAGACTTGAGAGGAGTAGGAGAGAGAGAGAGAGAGAGAGAGAGAGAGAGAGAGATATGAGGGAATGATATATATGTAGGTAGAGAGAGTTGAGATAGAGATAGAGTAGAGAGGTAAGGAGAGAGGGGAAGGGAGGGAGAAGTTAGAGAAAGATGAAGGAAGGTGGATATATATTGAGAGAGGGAGAGAGAGAGAATGAGGTATAGAGGCATAGGTAGGTAGAGAGAAGTAGAGAGGTAAGGAGAGTTGGAGGGAGAGGTAGGGATGGAGAGAGAGAGAGGTAGGTAAAGAGAGTAAAGGGAGATATAGAGAAGTGGAGAGGGAAGGAGAAACGGATGGAGAGGTAGGGATCGAGGGAGAGATAAGGATTTAGAGAGAGGTGAGAGAGTGAAATAGAGAGAGAGAGAGGTAGGTAAGGAGAGGGAGGGGAGATAAAGGGAAGTAGAGAATGGAGGAGAGAGGGAAGAAGAGGTAAGGAGGGAGAGATAGGTGAGATAGAGAGAGAGGAGGGAGGGAGGGATATTTAAGGAGAGAGGGGTGAGATAGAGAGAAAGAAAGTAAAGAGGGAAGGGGGAGAGAGAGAGAGGTGATAGAGAGAAGTAGAGGCATAATGAGAAAGGTAGATAGATTGAGAGAGAGAAAGAGAGAGGGTGAGAAAACGAGGTATATAGGGGTAGGCTAGACAGAGAGATGTAGAGTGAATTTGGGTGGAAGAGAGAGAGGAGGGAGGGATAGGTAAAGATGGATAGTTGAGATAGATAGAAGGAGAGATATACACATAGAGAGAGGGCAAAGAGATATAGAAAGAGCGGGAGGGAGATAAGAGAGATAGAAAGAGGGGTAGGGAGGGAGAGATAGAGAGAGTAGAGAGGGAGGAGAGAGATAGAGAGATTTGATAGAGACAAAATTAGAGAGGGAAAGAAGGTGGAGATATTGAGAGAGAGGAGGCAAGGAGGGAGATATAAATAGGTATATTGGGACAACTAGGCAGAGAGAAGTAGATATGAAAGGAGAGATATAGGGAGAGGTAGGGATGGAGAGAGAGGTGAGAAAAAAATAGAGAGAGGTCTAGGTAGATAGAGGGAGGAGGAGATAAAGAGAAAAATAGAGGGAAGGAGAGAGGGAGGAAGAGGTAGGGATGGAGAGAGAGAGGTGAGAGAGATAAGAGAGAGGAGGGAGGAATAGTTAGGGAGAGAGGGGTGAGATAGAGGGAAAGAGAGTAGAGAGGGAAGGGGAAAGAGAGAAGTGAGATAGGTGATAGAGATGTGTGATGGAGCTTAAAATTAGAGAGATAAGGAGGAAGGTGGAGGGATTAAGATGGAAGGAGGGGGGAGAGAGAGAGATGTATAGAGGGATAGGTTAGATAGAGAGAAGTAGAGAGAAAAGTTGGGTGAAAGAAAGAGAGAGGGAGAGAGAGAGGGGGAGAAAGAGAGGTTAGATAAAGAGAAGTAGAAAAGGGAAGGAGAGAGAGAGGGAGATAGAGAAAATTAGAGAGAGAGGGAGGGAAGGAGAGAGAAGTGAGATAGAGAGAACTAGAGAGGGAAGGAGAGAGAGAATGACAAGATAGAGAGTAGAGAGGGGAGGAGAGAGCGAGGGAAGAAAAGAGAGAGAGAGAAAGAGAGGAGAGGGAGGGAGGGACAGATAAGTAGGTGTAGAGAGTAGAGAGAGATATATAGAGATTAAAGTAGAGGGATGAGAGATAGAAAAATGTAGAGAGGGAAGGAGGGAGTGAGATAGATATTGGAGAGGGAAGGAGAGAGAGATGGACATGTAGATACATAGTTCTTGAGCTCAAGGAAGATATTGTTAGATAAAGGGATGGAGATAGTGAGAGAGAGTGAGGTCTAGAGAATAAGAGATGAAAATGAGTGAGATAGAGAGAGAAAGATGAAATATAACCTCCTGAGTACTAAAATTTGACCTCTCGATTACTACAATTTGACATGCGGATTACTGAAATTTGACTAAGTCTGAAATTTTTAAGATCTTCCAAAAACTAGAATTTGCATTATAACTCTTAGAGATCTAAAACCACTCTAAAACATCCTGCCTATATATACATGAAATATAATTTAAAGTATAAGAATGTAAATTTCCATATGTAAATGTCAACTTATACTTAAATGTTTATTTCATGTATATAGTTTCCCTAATAGAGAAAGCGAAAATCTAGTTCTGTGCAAAGCAGGCCATTTGGCACTCACCAAAAGGCCTACTTTAGACGTGTTAATTAATAGGATTTGCTAAATTTTCTCATATTTTTGACCGTGCTCCCCATCTCATTTGCATGACTTTCAATGCAAGTTTATAAAAAAAACCATGATAGTGTTAATCTCTATCTCAACTATCTAAATGTATAATTATTTTTTCATTTTGATTTAGTTAAGGTTTTGATCCATGGCTTCTATTGTAAATGCCTTCGTTTTTGGTCAAAAACCAACGTGTGCTCGGTTTAGGATAGATTTTTACACTTTCATCGAAATGTGAAACAAATTACATTTTTTGAAACTACACTCCATTCTACACATGATGAAAAAAAAAATCAATTTTCGATTAGTTTGCAAAAAATTTGGAGGGGAGCATGCTCAAATTTCAACTTTTCAGGATGTGTTCACTTTGTAAATTCATAAAATATTATATATTTATTAAAAAAATTATCTGAAAGAAGGAGGATAAACTACATGGTGTTAGCTAATTTCTCACCATTAAGAGTTTTGAAATTCTAAAAAAATTAACCAAAAAGGGGGGAGCCCTCAAGCGCTATGCTATTTCTTTTGATAAAAACAAGACCTGTTTCCCCCCCCCCTTTTTGAGACCTTAATTTCAAAAAACAATAGTAGCTTAGAAACTAGACTCAGAGCACTTCAACTTTTGTTCTTGCCGCATATTGAAATTTTGAGCGTAACTATCTTCATTTTTTCATGCAAATCAAATTTTCCTGATTTCAAAAAAAAAGTGGCATCTTAAGAGCCAAAATTGTGTCACAAATTGGTGCACTTACCCATTTAGGACATAATATTATGATCAAAATGAAACATCAAATCAAAACTACAAAAATGAGGCAAATAGATGAAGTAGGAATGATTTGCTATATTGAACTGAAAGGAGTACATGAAAATCTAAAACTCAATAAAAATGTGTCTACAAACTCCCTACCTATGCTCAAGACAGAAGAAGCAATGATATAAACTCATTGAGAAAAACTAAGTTTTTCTCCAATATGTGCCTGCCAATGATCTCCCAAAGAAAAGATGGGAAAAGCTCCTAAAAGTAGTCATGCAAATCCATTTTCAAGCTCCTAGAAAAAGCCACAAAATGAGCCTCTAAACTACCTCCAAACTGAGTAGAAAAACTTCCAAAATACTCTCCAAGGTGGTCCCACCAAAAAACACCCAAAAAATATACCTTATCTGCTCCGTAGAGGCTTGATTTTATCCAAACTTTCCCAATTTCGCCCCAAAGAAAGAAAATATGGAAAAGCAAGATCTTGTTTCCTTTACTTTTCTTTAACTACATTAAAATAACAATTATTTAAAAGCAATTTATAAAACATTGCTCTAAATAATGCTTTACAATAGTTTTACAGTTTTATTTCCTATTTTGACTTGATTTTTGCAAAATATTACAAGGCTTTTGATTTACTATGCCAAGTATCATATATCTATTATGGCACCTTGATTTTCTATAAAAATCATAAAAAATGATTTTAAAGGCATTACTGAATATTTTGAAAAATAAAAGGCCTAGGGCCTGCCCTTCATTGGGTTTTCAGAATATTCCAAGATATACTACTTAGGGTTCACTTATCCTTCAAAGGTGGAAAAATATCCCTAAGGCATACCTAGGTATGAAACATGTGCAAAGGGACTTAACACCATGGGCTATTAGTCGAGGATTTTGTTTTTCAAATCAGTGTGATAAAAATGACATTTGGACTAGGGAAAAATGAAACCCTAACACAAAAAAACCCTGAACCTAACTTTTCAGGCTCATTTAATTTTGACATCTTTTTTGGAGAGATGGCTTTACTGCTCAGCCGCCATGGGGTTAGGGTTTAACCCAAAACACTTCGATTTCTTGTTACCTATATACATTTTTTTGAGGATCATCAACAAGAAATGCAAGGTAAACCTCTATGTCACATACATCAAACCATTTTCTTCATTTACCACTATTTTCTTTGGCTTTTAGTCGTGACCTTAATAGGCTTCTAATGCATTTCTTATGTCTTTACTGTGATTTTCTCCTTCTCTATGCTTTGAGGCCACCATAGCTATTTGAATTGGGTTTATCTGAGACTCCATAATAGTGAAAACCTGTGACCAATCTTTATGTCATTGCATTAAAAAAAAAAGGGGTAAACTTTTATCTTGAACTCTACATCATTTTCTTTGATTCCTTATCAAAACAAAGCTCGATATGAGCTTAGAAGATCCGAAAATGAAGGGATTTATTTGCATTCTCTATCAAAAACTTCATAAAACTCTGTGTATATTTCGAAGGCCACAACTATGTATATGTTTTGAAGCATTATTTTGTTTCTTCATGGATTGAAAGCCCCTGCAAACCCCAAGTGGGTTTAACCTTGTAATGCACAGAATGCTTTCTTCAATCACGGCCAAATATTGAGTGTTACTCATTTCTAGATGGTTTCTCAACTGAGGTTGTAGCTATCAATATGTTTATTTTTGAAACTTCTTTTATGGCTGTCACATTTCATTCTATCTTTTCTTTTTAGCTATTCTCAAAACCTCCCATTTTCCTATGTAGGAGTTCGTTATTTTTAAAAACTCAAGTGGGGTTTCATCTGTTGTGAATAAAAACCTTCTTCATTGTTAAGGGTCGTGGCCACATTCTGTAAAATCAACTACATCTATATTTCTAACTCTTGTGCCTGATATTCTTTACATTTCTAAGTGTTTACAAAAACCCATGGCTCAAAATTTTATTTTCTCTGTAGCATGATAAGGGTTTTAACAATTTATAGAGAAACAAAACACTCTTGGTTGCAGCCTAAACTTCTATATATTCTAGAAATTTTGAATGTCTCTATTTTTCTGCACAATTGAAACTCACCATTCTCTATATCTATCATTCCTCTATGCAAACTCCTTTCATTCTGAGAAATATTGAATTTTCATACTTTGAATACTGTTTGTGTATGTACAACATCTTAAGCTACTACTTTGGTTTATTTTTCTCATTATCTAGGCTTAGGATTCCTTATGAATTTTCAAAATGTATTCTATAATATGATGTTTCATTTTTTCCAAAGAAACAAAATATACTTTCAAGCTTCCTTTGTTGTAGCATATACACACTGTGGTGTTCACTATAAATAGAGATAAACATAATTTCACCTTCTATATCTAGCTCTTGAAAACTATGAAATGAGATGGACATACAAAATCTCTTCATTTGATTCCTTATGTAGCTCTTGAGACAACACCTCTTGTAGATGAATATGATCAACAAGACTTCAAACCAAAACATTTTGTTGATATCTCTGAGCTGAAATACACAATATGCTCATGAAGAATGCAAGCCTATGGTATATGGTTTATTCTTATGCTTTCATGCTCACTATATCTCTCAAATTTTGTACCTTCTTTTTCAAATCCCATGTAACAACATTTGTAGTTTATGAAGGGCACCTTTATTTTCATTACTAGGTAAGTGAAAATTTCTCTTTAAAAGCATGCCAATTTAATCATGCATCTTCACTACTATTGAGTATTCTTATCATAGATGATATGCTTCCTTAACATTGCAATACACAATTGTAGATTACTTCATCTAATTTTATTGTGAACAACATACCTTTCATTTGTGATTATGCTTCATGTGATGCATTGGTTATTCTCTTATTAGCACAAGAATGTTGTCCTAAACATGTAAGTACTTGACAAGGGCTATATTCTATTATGGCCTTTATTTAAATTATTTCCTCATCTGAAAGGATGCATGATGAGACTGAAATATTCTTGAATGTATTGAATACATACAAATGAAAATGAGATATACAATGAATGTAAACATGATGTGACAATGCCTCTTACTCAGGTCATTGGACAATCTTGAAAAGAGCTTAATTCTCATTCATGGTTCTTATTTCATAGTACTTCAAGACAATCATGGATGGGAAATAAGCTTCAAGCTCACGCACTCAGCTCAATGTGGTACTCCTTTTCATCCCTTCTTTAGATTTAGGGGCAACATGCTAGGCTAAACCACTGTGGGAGCCCACTTTGCACCACATGTTGAAGTTGTCTTCAGAACAACAACATAACTTCTTCTATACCTACACAAGAAAGAAACATGTTAGTTTAAAAAATAGTGAAGCTTAGTGATGTTTCATTTCCTCAGACTCTCTTGCATATGGATGAGTTGATCAACTGATTATGTACATCACAAGGAATGTATTGTGCCTCTACTTGTTGAATTACATAATATGACCATATCTTGAGCTCTAACAAAACTTTTCCCAACACTATAGGTACTTTCAAAAGATCGGGAATAGGAGAGATCAACTACAACAAGGATCAACCCACCATTTCAATAGGCAATGATAGATATGCCCATCTCATCTGCTTTATTTCTTAGCTTTTATAGATGCATAGTATATTATTTTTGATGTATCGGTTCAACTATTCCCATGGCTTGTGTGGGACATTTGATCTTCTTTGATTTCATTCAATGCAATAATTTCAGTTTGTATATCTCATTTATCAAATGAGTGAAACATGAAATGCGAAATGAAATATCTTCTATCTCTCATGAAACTCTGCAAATAAATGAATGATAATTGAACTTATTTTTATGTTGTAACAATGTATCATAACTGAACCTTCTCCTTTTAAAATTACTTTAAACTATCCAACAAAACATAGTAGAATAAATGTTAAAAACTTTTCATCTCAAAAAAAAATTAATGAATTAGCTCTGCCAATTTGAGCTATAGGTGAACATTTGGTAACATTTATGGCGATTTCTACTAAATTCTTGCCTTCTAAGCATTAAGACTAGTTTCCTTAATTTTTCATTGGGTATGGAGTCATACTCTACTCATTTCATACTCAAAAAACATAAATCTGCACTTCAAACAACTCCAAACAGTAGCAAAAAACCAAACAGAACCAAACTAAAAGCAAACTAAAAATGCCTCAATGGCCAAACAACATGTACAACATCACTTAGGGAAAGAAAATAACTGAAAATAAATGTGCATACAACACTTATTAATAGAAATACTAATCTACTATGGTACAAAATAGGACTTATCTTCAAAGGAAATGCTTGAGGTGGGTCCCATTAACTAGGATAGGTATCACCTCTCCACTTAACGTAGAAAGTTGAAATGCATTGTGCTCCTTGCACTCTATAATTACATAAGGTCCATCCCAAATTGCATCAAACATGGAATATTTTCCAGGCCTGCTTCTCAGTTCATTTCAATTGAACACTAAATCACCAACCACGAAATCTCTTGGCCTAGCCCTCTTATGAAAAGTGATCTTCATCTTAGGTTGATGGATTTCAAGCTTCCTCAAAGCTTCTTTTTTGGTTTCTTCTATTTCCATAAGCTGAGCTAGCCTTACTACTAAGGGTTGCTCCTCTAACAACTCAATTTCTTTAATGAAACTCAAAGTTGGTAATTCTACAGAAATAGGAAATTTTTCCTCCTTACCATAGGTGATCACATATGGAGAACAACCAATAGCTCTCTTGGGAGTTATCCTATCATCCCAAAGGGATAACTTCAAATTTTCATGCCATGTCCTCTAGTTGTCTTTAATGGTCTTTTTAATGATCTTGATCAGGTTCTTATTGGTGGATTCTGCCTGCCCATTACCCTGTGGGTAATAATTAGATGATGTATTCAAAAATATATTATTCTTTATTGACCAATCTGAAATCCTTAAACCAATAAAGGTTAAAGCATTGTCAAAAATAATTGAATCTAGAAACTAAATCTTGATAAAAACATAGAATAGTATATTCATTTGCTTCTTCCAAAGCAACACCCTCAGTCCACTTGGTAAAATAGTCTGTAGCAATTTAAATCCACTTGTGGCCTACACTCAAAGGTGGGTTAATTGGTCCAATAAAATCCAAACCCCATTTATCAAATGGTTGTTCTACTTGGATGGGATGTAGGGGCAAGGCTGCAAGCCTTTGCTTACCTACAAACAACGAGCACTTTTCACACCTACTTACCGAAGAAAATGCATCTTTGAACAAATCTAGCCAATAGTAACCGGATCTCATGATTTTCAAGGTTGTTGTCCTTGTTGCAAAGAGGCCTCCTTAAGGCCCATTATGGAACTCTTCTAGTATTTTATTAACTTAATCTAGTGCAATGCACCTAAGCAAGACACCATGGAAATCCCTTCTATACAAAACACCATTAATATAAACATAGGGAATAACTTGTAAGATATAGTACCTTCTCTTTTCCCTTCTAAACCTTCGGGGCATTCACAATTTTGCATGTAATGAATCATATACTGCAACTAGCTTGGATTAGGAATTAAATCAATAGTTTTCTCTGCATTGTTTAACATTGTTTCAACACTTTCTAATTCTCCTTGTCTGTCTTCTTTGGTTTCAGCAAGTTGTTCACATAACCCCTTGCCTCTGACAAGATTAGTTACCTTAATGTTGACATAAAATTCCATAACCTTAGTCACCCAGCCAACTCTTTTGTCATTTATCTCTTAGTTCAACAAGAAGTCCTTTACAGTTGGGTGAGAAACCAAGAACTGAACCTTATTATTTGACAACATATGTCTGAACTTCTTAAGACTTCTAACAAATAAAAACACATGCTTCTCAACAAATGAATACTTTACCTTGTAATCATGTAACACTTGGCTGAAAAATGCCACAAGTTGCTCTAGGCCTTCATCATTCTATTGGAATTACATTGCTGAAATGGTATCAAACCCTACAAAAGCATATAAAATAAAATATTTTTCATAGTTAGGATTAATGAGGCTAGGGGAAGCTATGAGAGCTTCTTTGATCTGCTTGAAGCTTCTCTTACCTTCCTTAGTCCAATCGAAAGGTGCATTCTTCCTTAACATAGTTGTGAGAGGTTGTAATAAAGCTACTATATTTGGTATGAACCTTCTCACAAAATTAATTCTTCCAAGAAAGCTCTATAAGCCATTCTTGTGTTTTGGTAATGACAAGTCAAGTATAGCTGAAACTCTTTTAGAATCAATAAAGATACCATGCTTCAAGACAATATGACTAAGGAGCTTACCGTCATGGACATAAAATATGCACTTCTTTGCGTTTAGAGAAACTCCAAAATCTTTGCATCTCTGAAAAATCTATCTCAAATGATCAAAATGTTAATTAGCATCTTTTGAAAAAATTGTTATATCATCTAAATATACCAGAACAATTTTGTTCATAAGGCCATGAAAGGCCATATCCATTTCCCTCTGAAAGGTTGCCCCTGTATTGGACAAACCAAATGGAATTTTCTTGTAGGCCATGGTACCCCACTTGGTGTTAAATGTCATTTTGTATTGATCCTCCTCCTTCACTAAAATCTGGTTATAGCCTAAATATCCATCCAACAAAGAAAATCTATCAGAACCAGAAACAATTTGCAAAATTTGTTCCATTGAAGGGAGAGGATAATGATCCTTGAGAGATGCCTTATTAAAATCATGAAAATCAACACAAAGAAGGATTTCCCCACTCTTCTTTCTAGCTAGTACCAAATTGGAGACCCAAGATGTATGCTTTATTGGGAATATTATATTGCTTTCAATTAACTTATTCAACTCAGTTTTCATGAGATGCTCAAGTTTAGGATAAAGAGGCCTATGTTTCTACCCTACAGGCATGGCATTGGGCTCTAACTCAATGATATTTTGGGCTAAACAAGGATCAAATCCTTTTAAATTTTTATATTCCAATGCAAAAAAATCACTAAACTCTTGACAGAACTGAATAAAATATTTTTGTTGTACCTTAGTGCATACCTTTCTAAGCTTGAGAAGTTTACCTTTGAATATCTCGACTGCTTCATAATGTTCTTTCTTGACAATCATGTTGCACTTGTCCCTTCTGATCTGGTTATCCGAATTAAATGTGAATTCCAATGTCACCAGCCCTTTGGGAAGCTTTCTAGACTTCAACTACACAATTTGATTCTCATATTGTTGCTGATACTTTTGCTGATTTTTACCTACAAATTCAGCTTCTACACTCAAAATCTGCTCATCATTGTCAAAAACTTGCCAACTCACGTTGTTATCGGGTATAGATGGTCTAACAACAATTTTTACATACTGTTGTACCTATGTATTATGAATATCAGTCAGAATGTCAAATTGAGATCCTATAGCAGCAAGCTTATCTACATGTTTATTTGGATTTATGGGAATAGAAAGCATATTTAAAGCAACGAAATCCTTTATTAGATCCCAAACCTAATGCTTGTACTTCTTGAGCAGATTATTTTTGGTAACAATAAATTTCTAACTTGATTTAGATTTAACTCAAAATCACCATAAACTTGTAGACACTTAATACCTCATTTTCAAGCCCATTCTAGGCCATGGATAAGTGCCTCATATTCAGCTATATTATTCATGCAACTAAAAACAAACCTCAACATTGAATAGTACTTGTCTCCTTCAGGTGAAACCAACATAACTCCTCCATAAAAACTTGTTTTACTTCTCGATCCATCAAAGTACAACTTCCAATGTTGATTCTCTTGTTGTTCAGGCTGATTTTGATCCTTAACCAGATTTGGAATCACCATATCAAGTTCATGTATCATATAAATGCCTAATCCTACCTCATCAATGTGACAAAAAGGGTCGTCTTCATGATCCTCAGTTGCCCACTCATCTAGATTAATATCTTCAATAGGTGTGTTGGGGTCTAGGGTCATGGATTGATACTCCTACCCATGGGTGATGTAGAGGTTAGCATTTATTGGGTTAGGGACATATGGCTCAATGTGATCCTTGGCTAGAGGCTCGAATTTTATGGTTACTTTTATACCATATCTTGTTCTAAAAAATTGATGTGACCAATCGGAAGATAAAACCCCACCCAATTTGGCAGTAAAGTCTCTAGAAAAGCAGATAGAAAAGTGAGGTGGTAGGTCAATGATATGAATTTCTTGATGGATTACAAAATTAGGACAAGCATGCAAGGTAAGAGGTAGATTTTTAATCACTTCAGCAGTATTAACAACATATCCATCTAGTTGGACTACTCTCTTTGAAAGGGGCTCATAAACCAATCCCAATGTATCAGCCAGACTCTTGGGCATTACATAATTGCTTGCTCCAGAATCTATCGTGCAATTATGAACAATTTTATCACGAATGATCAAACTCAGATAAAAGGGAGGAGGTTTTACCTCTTGGGCTTGTTGCTCACTTTTTATTTCTTGGTTGTTGGCAAGTACAACTTTGGCCTTTTCTTGGTTAGTACAATCAGAAATAGAATATTTAGCCAACACATCTTGTAACAAATTATTTTGGCCAGGAATATGTAATGCATCCATTATTGACATATTAACTCTAGCCTTCCTAAGGTGGTCTACAACATTGAATAAGATGAGACTTGCCTTTTGTTGTCCTTTAACAACAAAAACATCATTCTGCCTTTGTGAAGGTTGTGATTATACTTTAGGCTGATCCTTCCCAAGTATAGTTTGGCCTCTTTGCAACATTTGTACCTTTTTATAAACAACAAGAATAACTTGAGAGGAAGAATCTTGAATTTTATCCTTAATAGGCTATTGTTAAAAATTTGCAGCTTCTTGATCCAAGTCAAGATCCCTCTTTTTTTATCTAGTATTTCCTGAAATAGGTGCATTCAAATAAATTTGGCCTTGGGGATAATTCACACCATAATATTTAGTGCCTTGTCAATTCACTAAGGCCACATCAGAGTTATCTTGCTCAACCGATTTCTCTTTTGAACCACCATAGTTGTTCAGCACCATAAGAGCTTGATTCCTCATACAGTTTGCACATGCATCTTGGTTATGAGGTTGGTGACAAGGATAACACCAATTAGTTTCTTGCACAGTATTGTTCTCTATAAGAACAATCTCTTTTGAAGAACTGGCAGCATTAGGATTATAGGTTTGGAAAGTTCTAGGGTTGTAATTTTTGTAGGAGTTTATGGTGAACTCCTTAAACACCCCAAAATCACCTACAAGACATAATAACTTCCACAAGAGAGAAATGGCAGAAATATTATGCTATCATTAAGATGCACAAATGCCAAATTGAATATGGAAAAATACATATGAAGCCTTGCTTATATAGACAAGGTTGAGATGTAGTTAATATGATGTTGACATGTGTCATAATCTTATGACATGTGATAGCTAAGTAACTACCTAGGATAATGTGAAGATATGATAAGGCTTCTAGAATGAATCTTTTATCCTAAATACATGTGAAGGGGATGGCCCCATTATAACTATTGCCTAGTAAATACAACCTAGGAATTAATTAAATATTGTGTCTAAGTAAACTTATGTAAGTGTAATTAAATAATTAATCACACCAACACCCCCCGATAAGTGCAACTTAGGAAGGAAATTATTATACAAATGATGCAAAGATGCAATGATGGGTCCTGGCTACTATGCCATGTTAGGTACCCATGTACAAATGCAATGCAATCCCTCACAAATGGAGAAAAGGAGAAAACCCAGTGGGACAAAACTCCTCCCCAAAAGAGAGATGAAATACAATAATGATATCCATCACAAATCCAATCAATCTCCATCCACACAAAGGATGAAAAGAGAGACCATTCAGCCCCCCATAATGAGATAACTTGTTGCAAGAGATTCACTAGAAGTATACTATGAATTAATACTGAAATCCTCAATTCAACAAGCAAGGAAAGATACTTTCATTTGCTAGAAACCATATTAGAGTCACTCAAGGACTCAAGTTGGAATCATGATAAAGAAACAACAGACCCAATGCCAAGGAACATTAAAAAACTCACAAATTGACACAACTCTAGAATCTATGAAGCTATAGTCAATTGAGAAATTATCTAAAACTGAAATGAAGCGCAACGAAAATGCAAACCTAATGCACACAAAAAAAGAAACAGTGCATGCATTGATGAATGTTCACATCTGCCTCCATGATGAAAAATAACCTCAAATATGTGTAGATGAGAAAATCTAAAAAAATGGTCTACACTACTCTAAAGTGCTCAAAACTAGCTTTCTGTCGATATCTTGTTTGCCAAAAATGGACACCATTGCCAAAAGTTATGAATTTTTCAAAAAAACTAAATTTAGCCTGCACGAAATGGGTTTTCTAGCAAAAAGAAGTTTATTTTTTATTTGATTTCTAAAAAATCTACTCACTGTTTGTACCAAAAACAAAAACCTAGAAATATTTTGATGCTAAAAGCAAAACCCAAAAAGCATTTTTTGATTCAGCAAGTAGAAGATGAAAAGTTGAATTTTTTTAACCTTTAGCTAGGAGAAAAAATGGCGCGTGACACTTTTTGTACAATAATTTTCTTCAGTTATGTGCAAGATATGCAAACTCTAAAAGATGCCTACTTGAGATTTTGACCCTGGATACAAAACCTAGAAATCATTTTTCTCACAAATGAGTGGAAGTTGGATTTTTGAAGCAAAAATGAAAATGACTCCAATAAAAATGAATTTCTTCAAACCCTTGCAAATTTGACAAAATATGTTAGATTTTGATGGAACAAAATCCGATCTTGACTTTCTTTGACGCCTTGGATTCAATGGAAAGGTTCTCAAGACCCCAACTCATAGCCAACAAATATTTCATGCCAAGATTGGTCCCTCAGATCTGGAAAGAAGTCTATAGCACTGAGACTCTAATATCATGTAGGAGTTTATAGTGAACTCCTCAAACACCCCCAGAATCACTTGCAAGACAAAATAACCTCCACAAGAGAGAAATGATAGAAATATTATGCTATCATTAAGATGCAAGAATGCCAAATTGAATATATTAAAGTACATATGAAACCTTGTGTATATAGGCAGGGTTGAGATTTAGTAGTTAATATGATGTTGACATGTGGCATAATCTTATGACATGTGACAACTAACTAACTACCTAGGATAATGTGAAGACATGATAAGCCTTCTAGAAAAGACAACTCATCTTCTAGAAGGAATATTTTATCCTAAATACATGTGAAGGGGATGGCCCCATTATAACTAATTGCCTAGTAAATGCAACCTAGGAATTAATTAAATATTATGCCTAAGTAAACTTATGTAAGTGTAATTAAATAATTAATTACACCAACACTTCACACATGAACTAGCAAGAAAGGAAACTAATGGATTCATGAGCACAACATCTCGACCATGTGGAACCCTAAGGTCCACCCCCATGCTAGGAGATAACGACAAGGTCCCAAACATAAATAGTTAAGCAAATATAACACAACAGTGGTTAAATGACTCCAACAAAAAAAGTTCACATAACATATCACAATAGAGACATCACTTCAAAGACACACCAATAATAAGAGGAATACCAGACTAGGGTATACTAGGTTGTAGTAGGACAGAGTGTCATCGCATGGCCCTGACATGGGTTACTCTGATAGTCTCTTGCTAGATGTCGACCCCCATCTATGGTTACCTAGGGAGTCTTTCACTAGACACCGGCCCCATGGGTGACACATGCATAATCAAATATCCTTTCATGAGGACAAAGAGGTTGATCTTGCCAACTAGGCCTTCTCATCCCATCCTTAGCCTGAACAAGCACTATCGGCATGGGAGAGGCATCCAAATTAGCTTTCTTAGTATGAATACTACCTAATCCCCCTAGATTTATTATTAATTTATCACTTGATTAAAAACTTCCAATGGGTTACCTTGGCAACCACTTAGGGCACCAACCCCTCATTGGAAGCCACTCTCTTATCTGCATCTAGAAGACCCTGTCAAAAAAGTCAAAGACCATCACAACAACATATATTCATAAACAATACAAAGCATATCCCCTCATGCATCCAAAAAAAAAACTCAAGAACTACTCAAACCCATAGTCAAATATGACATTCTTCCAAGGTCCTCAAACAAGAGACATAATACTCACATCACATATTATTTCAAAACAAATTACAAACATTACATGAATTAAGACATCACAAACTAGGCCTCGAGAGTTCAACTTAACGACATACACCTAGACCCTAACCAAAACCACTAAACAACTTCACTAAAATGATGAAACTCTAACTCACAATACCTATTATTCAAAGTACAAAACCTTATCCAATACGAACTATAATAAGTTTTCTATCTTAGCAAGTCTCTTAAAAGGTAACTATACTAAATTTCAATACTGAATAGATTTAAACACATAACTTTCATTTTCAAAACAATAACTCAGTTTACTAACTCCATAATTCTAAAATAAGAAAATTGTGACTAATCTCAATGCTAAAATAACTTGAATTAACCTAAAACTCATATTTTCACTGAAATAACCAATTATTTTAAATACTTATTCATTCACCCCCATTCCATTACAAAAAAATAAATTAGAAGTCATATTATACATTTTAATTTAGTACACAAGTATTAAAGAAACATATTCTATTTTAAGTAAAATAAAACACATATCTAATAATATAGTAAAATGCATATATATAATTAAATATCTTAATTTACATAATAAAATTTATCCATTTCTCTAAATTGAATAGCATTTATACAAATACAGTAATAATGAAGAGTTTCTATTTACATCTAAAGACTTTCTAATGGTAATAATGGTAAGTTTCAATTTTCTACGATGGTGCCGGATGCGGTATGGATTTATTAGGCAATAAAGATTGAATATTCTTGTCAGATACAAATTTAGCATGAAATCTGGTTGGCTTACGATGTTTTGGGATAAAATGACTCACGCCAACCATTAGTTACAGAAGGAAACCTCTAGAGTTGTATTCACACACAACAAAAGTTGCAGAAGAAGAAATATAAAGAGGAAATACGATGAAATAAAGGGGTTTACGATTTACTGAAATCGAAACACCATAAAATTCATAGAAGATGATATAAAGACTTTTAAATACTGTGAAATAGAAGATATAATTCATTTTCCCCACAACACTACGGTGCCCTACCAGTCAACACAAGATGGGCTTGGATCGGCTAGAATAAAACAACAATAGTTAGAAATAACGTGGTTTTAATCACCGACACACAGTTAGAACATAGAAACCCTCAAAGATAAATTAGCCCATGAAAGAAACATTGGCAGGTTACGTCCAGAAGTAAAAATAAACTTAAAAGATTTCAAAGCAAAAACATTCGATGGAATAGAGGTTGGGTCGACGCCTTTCCAGCATCCACACGAAGAGTATTCGAAGCGAAAGAATGTATTAAGGAAAGAGTCTCAGACATTTATTTGTTGCAGGATGAAAAAACCACAATTGTAATGCTCTACAATAGGAATGCCATAATCGAAGGATATGCCCAAATTAGATTTGAAGATCAACTTGAAATAAGCATAAGCCGACAATGTGAACTGATTGAGAGAATGTCCTTTAGAGTTTTGTTCTTGGGTTATGCAACGGTTACAAACAATGCACAAAATGATTTCTCTAAACAAGCTTTAGATAACTATCAAAGAGATGCAATTGGAGGTTAAAACAATTTGAGATAGAGAACTTTTCCAACATTAAGCAGCCCAAGTGAAAATGGGAAAAGTTGACACAAAACATGCACAACATACAGAAGCATGCAATTTGCAAGAATAGCGATATAACACAGAAAAATACTAGAATGACATCATCAAACAAAGAACACTACACAAAAAAAATATTTTTCTTTCGCAAGACATAGAAATACATACCAGGTTTAAGCTTGCCTCCCAATACCTCCTTTAACTTGTTCCCACTTTTCCAGTCTTCCGATTTGCTTGCCAATACACTCCCATCTTTTTCCCCAATTCCACTATCCTCCTCCAAACCAGAGAGCCTCCACACTTATATGCTCAAAAGAATGAAATAGTGAAAACAATAAATTCCTTTTTTGTTACAACAACCCACTCTCTGCACTTCCATTATTTTCCAACACACAATTCATTTATTTAGTTTTCCACTCTCGTCGATTCTTCCTATTAATATCATATATTTATAATATTTGAGTTATATAACAACTCAACAAAAGAAATATGTTATTAATCTTAAATCACACTATAGTATATTTTATGTTAACACAATGAATAAATTTTATTTAATAACACACCTGATTACAAATTATTATTTTATATATTAGTATTATCAATTAAATTATTTTATTGACCTTATTACTATTAACATTGGTTAATAAAATATCTTTCAAGAATAACCATATATACTATAACAAAGCAATTATCTAAAAAATATCCCTACAATTACAGATTGCATACTACAAATCGAACAAACCAAACAACAGTATATGATCAAACAACAGATACATACTACCAAGTCCACACCGACCACATTGACAGGACTCTAGACAGGGTACTCATCCTTTTCAAGGATGGTGAAAAAGTAGATAGGGACCCTTCATTATCTCCATACCACTATTTACATTGAATTTAAGACATGCTTAGACCTATTAATTCAGGTGGAGTCGATTTTTGATACCTACAACCTGCAACAAACAAAATGGTCGAACAATACGTATAATCATAAAGTCAAATGCATTGTGAGAGGGATTCACAATGTAGCAAGGTAATCATGCATGAGTAATACTACACTGTCCCCCACACCAACACATCAAACAAATAACCACATTACACATATCATATAGTTGTTTAACAAGTAATATAAAACAATCAGTTACTAATCAACTAAATAAGAATCATCATCAGATAATCATATGATACTCATAACAAGATTGATCCACATAGTCAATTGAGTCCATAACTAATCATAACATAAGCATAAAACACCAGTACTAACAATATCATCAATTTCATCTAACAAACATAAGGTATCATCAAATAACATCACGATAGTGTATCCGACATCAACAAAAACCATAATGTCTAGATCCTATAAAACAACCATCAGTCCAACCAAACCAAAAAATGAGGGGCACTATAGATGATTAGGATCAACCTCTAAGATTCTTCACTCTAGACCTTGGGATAGACACCAACAATATGCTTGAGGTGAAAGCACTATGGGTTGGTCTTTAGCTAGCTAAGAAGCATGGCTAGGACAAGATCTAGGTAGAAGAAGACTCCAATATTGTGATAGAACTGTTGAGCAAGGATGCCTCCAAGAATTGGAGGCTGGTGCAGATAATGGCAAAAATTATAAAAAGCAAGGAGGAGTTTGAATGCTTGAAGGTCTCTCACATTAAAAGACAAGAAAATCAAGTTGTTGATTGGGTAGGAAATCAAGGAATTGATGTGGATTATAGAAGTGCCTCAGATACAAAAGATTTGAGAAAGAGCTACCCTTATGATCTAATCAAGCTCATTTAGTATGGCATCAAGGAACACCCCCCTGATAATGGGCAAGATCCTTAGACATGAAGAAAGGTGGCATGATTAAGAAGCTTGCATGTGACATGACTTAAGATAGGTTGTATAATCATTTCCTAAGGTATTTTATGGCAGAGGTAGGGTTAACATCCCATAATGAGTCTAATCCTTCTAGATTTGGAGATATTGTGTAGATTGGAGTGTTTGGTAAGGTAGGTAGTGGGCATAGAACAAAGAGGAGAAAGGAAGGTAGTTGCAGTGAGAAAGGGAAAAGCATGGTGGCAAAAAATGCTCCTCATTGGCAACAAATCTTGAGAAAGCTAACAAGCATCTCTATCAGGGGGAAAATGAAGCGAAAGCATACACCTCACAAGTGCTTGCCTAAGATCTCTAGGGAGGGAGCTATGGAGAGATTTTTGAAGCTTATTGATTCAAAAATTAAGAATCTGATGCTTCACAAATGGATGTGTAGAATTATTTCTATGGCAAAGGTGGTCAATGGTCAAGAGGGTGTAAGGCTCAGAGAAGTGATTTCAAGCTTCTTGCTAGAACCAAGCTCCATGTGTGGAAGATGGAATGTTTTTGGAGTTGCTTAGTCGCTTGCTCTAGCTACTATGTCTTCCATCATGGGAGCTTCAATTTTAGTGCATGAAGACCTGGAAAAAATTTCAAAGGAGGCTGATGAAAACCATGAGGTACTACTTAGTCACATACATAATATTATGCTAGGGCTGGTGGATACAAGTAAAACAGTGGAGTAGCTAGCGGAAAAGGTTGGTTGGTATGTTTAGTAGTTTTGTAATCTTTATGTTTAGTAGTTAAGTGATGTAAAAACAAATAAATGGGGAGAGGGCCTTGTAATTCACTCTGTCACCCTAGTCCTAAAGTTCGTGTAAAGATAGTTAATTAGACTCTAGGGATTTTCTCTATGTTTGTATGGGTCCCTGGTACCTAACCAAAGTTTTTGTAACAAAAATAATTCAATTTTCTACAAATTGTTCTCTTACATATTTATCAAATTATGTTAATAACCTATTCAATTTTTTATGTCAAGTTTCCTAACTCTATTTTTTTGATTTTTCATTGCCACTTAGGGGCCTAGTTTGGACCCCCATGATCCTACACTAACCCTCATTTTTAGTTTAAAAACATTTAATTAACTAGTGGGTTCATTACAATCAACATACCTAACTCATCCCAAATTATTCCATCCCATGAAGCAAGAATCCCTTTGCATCGAGTTTTGGCCACAACTCGCAAGTGGGTCCTTCTTCACCTCACAATTATCCCAATAGCTTGAGTGAATTTGGAATTCTTGTAAAAAAAACCTAAATTTGGTGAGTCATCAGACCCTACTATCAAATATTAATACTCACCTCACTTCATAGACTTCCTAAGAAACAAAATACTTGACCACTTCATGGATCAACATACTCCAAGGATGATGTTCTTGAGCACCTCATTGACATGGGGGCTAAAATCCCTCACCATTATGACACGGAAAAACTTTAGAACCTCATTCATCACAATTCACCTCAACCCCCCATCTTCAACAACCCATGGGGCCAACTTCCCAAACCATCACATCGTGACTTCACAAACTATCATATCGACTAACAAATGGGTAGTAGTGTGCTTCCACTTCTAACTCATCCCATCACCAAAAATTTCATCAACCTCAACCATAATCAAACTCTCCATGAGTCACCCTCACTTCAAGGATGTCTAATCAATACATCCCTATGTTTTCCAACATGACTACAACCTCTTTTTTTTCTATGGCTACTCTTATCCAATCTCTTCCACCTCTATTAATTCCACAAAAAATTGATTCTATCTAATTTATGCTACAACCATTCATCTCCCATCAACCAAATTTATATCAACCCACATCACACTATCAATGTATTACCAACTATATGACAATGTTATACCCCAAACATCAATTGCATTACCAACCCAACCCATCAATGTGTCAAAATCATCCCAACTCATTTAATGCCATGACCTCTTATTAAACCATGGTTCCACCACTCCATTCACATAAAATGGCACCTCAACTAACCTTACCATCATTCAATCCCCTTCATCTTAGTGTCTCAAAACTTCCAACCCTCAGCTCCATCAACTATCATCCCCCAAATCCACCTCTTGGGGACCCCTTCAATCGAGAGTGGAAAGAGATGGAAAATGTCATCAAGGAATTACAAAGTGAGATGTAATGAAAATAATATAAATTCAAATACATTTGTACCTATCCATTCAATTGTGCTTTAAAAATGATACCGTTTCCCCCATAATTTTGAAATTCCCAAATTTTAGAAATACAAAAGAAAGGGAGACCTCCAATGCTAGGAATTAAGGTATCTTAACTTTTGCAAGTTCCTAACATTGGTATTTAATTATTTAATTATGTTTTTCCTATATTGTAACTATTTATGCACATCCAATTTTGTATTTTGTGTGAGGTGGAATGTTCAACCATATAATGCGATTTGGTCTCCACCTTCCTAACACTTTTCAAAATGACACTATTTAGAGAAGAATAATGATTTCACTATACAATTAAAGTTTCAATAATGCTTTCCACTCCTTGACAAACATGGGGATAAGAATCTACTCCAAAACATACGAATCCAAAGGCAATGTACAAAGAGAAGGAGGTGACAAAGATATATATATATATATTAGTTTTAATTGTTCATAATACAATATATATTAACTATGTCAAGCCACAAGACATTACATAAATACATAAGCAAAGGACATTACATTTACTTTATTGAAAGAAAAATTGTAACTGGCAACTTGATAATTGGTACGTCTCAAAATACTTCATAGATTATTTGGTTTATAGCTATGATTCATAATATGGTTGACCATGCTTGATTTCTAGTGTATTTGTAGATAGATGCCTCCATTATTTTGAGAGTGTTTTAAAATGTAATTGATAGCCTCTAAGTAATTTTAGTGTGTAGTAAAAATATTTATTAAACAATATTGACTCATTTTTATTATAAATGATGAAATACATCCAATTAGTGGGAAAATGAAGCATACATTAAAGGATGAAGTACATGCAATAAGGAAGAGAGAAATCCCAATCTTCATAGAATATTGCAAGGCATTCTATAGAATTGATTTTTGCAAAGCATATTTGTTGTTAAACTATGTTGCACCATACATTTGTGCTTGATATTGTTGTGATTTTTTGATGGTAGAAATGAGCCCCTTTTTTGTAATAAAATAAATGTTTAGTTTTTAGTATGCTAAATTCAAGTCCATTGGTGTCTTGACAGATATGTATTGGAAGAATTATTATCTATCTAGGATATACATGATTTGCATAGATTACAAATAATTGATATCAAAGAAAATATTAGGCAAGTAGTGGTCATGAAAGTAGCTCCAAGTTACTTGTTTGAGGAGAAGATGCATCTTTATTGCAAATGTCACATTTTATTTTTCCTTGTTTTGTCATTCTTAAAATTAATCCATCACATAGTACATTTAGAAGAACAAAATATTTATATATGGGTACCACATTTAAGAGGCTCTATTTTCAAAATGGCAAGAAAAGAGCTGATACATTTGATCTTGAACCTACTTGCAAAGAACTAACATATTTTTTGAATCCCTCATCTCTACTCATGATAGGTCCAACTAAGTTGATCTCATAAGAGTAAATATATCTTAATTGCAATCAAATTTACCACCCATAATAGTAGAGTTACACCTTTTATTACAAAGCAATGAAATTATAAATTTCCATAGCCAGCCATTGTTGCAATATTCATAATCTACTTAATGATGCTTTTTCTGTAAAAATGAAAATGGACAGGAATGCTAGTAAACTATGAGTGCACTTCTTCAAGTTTGTGTGTCTAGACACTAATTATTTGATTTCCATCACCCAATACTCATCAGTCAATGTTTTTCAATTGTCTTGCATCCTTGCTAGGCATTTGTACATTAGCTTGATTAGTATTTTATTGATCCTATATGATTAATTCCTTTGACACATATGTAAGCTTGAGCTGCAACCAAATATGTTACATTAAAAAATGCACTAACTATAGTTTGTTTGAGGCATTCTATCAATGGTTGTGTACATGGGTAATCATTAACACTTTCATGTGAAGGAAGGGCATGTATGCACTAGTTAAGGATATATTTGAGTGAGCATATTAGATAGGATCTATGGTGGGTAGAGTAAAATTCATGGATTCTAGAGTTAGTGCTTAATGGCCCGCGTAGAACCAAGAAAATTAGATTGGTTGTAGGTTATATTTTGTATGCTAAGTTAAATGTTGGATCTTTTTTCTATCTCTTTTATTAAAATGACAATTCTAAACTTTAACTCACAAATAACAAAATGTCATAATCCCTTTTGATCCTAACACATTCAAAATTAAATGGAAAACCAAATTGTATTTATTCTTCGATTTAATATAATTATTTGTTTTATTATTAATATTTTGTTTGGTAAGTCATTACCATGATGGGGGTAACACCCATGTTTTAGAATTTAATATATGGGATAAAGTCCTATCTAACCGCCTTAACATGTTCTGGCGAGGGCCTACGTGTCATTGGTATGGTGAATAATTTATTGTTGGCTAGACTGTTGAGGGGTTTGAATTGGTTGTCATAATCAATAGCTGACCAGCTATCACATCTCGAACTACCACCACCAACTAGTTGTGTTACATTTTGTACCTACTCTCTTAGAGCACTATTAATCCATATACAATTGTGTGTTGGCCTATGTATTTTCTACCCAGTGCATAATGAAACCTCAATTGGCCCGATATGCTAGGTATTAACCAATATCCATCTTCGGTTTGTTGGTTGGTTATCTATAGATTTGTGAGCTCAATGTGTTGCTTAGCACAGGCTGGTTATGTTGATAACTTTTAGATTCAATCTAAGGCTAGACGACATTTTTAATCAAGTAGAGGATATTCATCTATGGTTAAACTAGTCATTTATTGTTGGATAATTAAAGCCAACATGGAATCCTTTTGTTTTATAGGATTCAACTGGTGGATGCTCAAGGTCAAATAATGTCATTTTGTTTAAGTAGGGTTGGATTGCCCATGGTTTGGAAATTCTCTTGTAGATTAACCCTTGGGAAATTATTTCTGGTCAGTTTTTTTAGTTTGTCCTATGTTACTTCTATTTATCAGTTGCCTTGATCCCAAGGACTTTGGTTAAAATTTAGAACCATAAATTTTCATTTTACTCCTTACATAGGAATGTACCATGTGTAGCAGTTGGCAATGGATTCTTGTGTGTAGGAGCTTTTCTATCTATGTCTCATAGTTCTTGTTCATTCAAAATATATTATAGTTTTTAACTACATAGTGTGTTCAGAGCCACTTACCTAGATATATACTTACCTGCCTCCTTTTGTCCTCCCATTTTCTGATTTGATTATCTCTTCAAGGCCTTTCCAATTACTGACATTTTTTCCCATTTTACTCTCTTCTATTTGTTCCACCCCTTTGTTAGCAAGGTAGTATTCTTCCTTATTAGCTTCTCTAAAAATACGTCTTATAGAATAAACCTTGAGCTCATACATGAGTTCCTTTATCTTGAGTATTTTTGGTTGGAGATTCTAGTCACCATTCTGCCCCTTTAAGATGGCATTTATGGTAACATTAGAATCACTTTCCACTAATAGATTTTGGATCCATTTTTCTTTACACATTTGTAAGCCTCTGAGAATTCCTTCTACTTTAACTACATTATTACTATTGTTATCCTATTTTTCCCTCTTGGCTAAATAGTCTAAGATACATGAAATCCTAGTGTTTCTTCCCCTATGGAATGCAAGACAAAACTACCCAAATTGGCTAAGTCCCAAAAATATTGATTGTTCCTTATGTTTTTAGTGTCGTCAGAATTTTAGAGTTTGGATTTTTTCTCTTCAGCATTCTATCCTTCTTATCTCCAAACTCCTCACCTTTGCCTTCAATCTCCTAAGTATTCAATGTTTGTCAGGGCTCAGAGTATATCTCTTACCTCTTCTCTCCAAAGGTAGTAGTGGAAGGAAACTTCTAGGATTTTCCATGTGTCGGTGCGGTGCAAGCTCTAGACAAAGAAAAGGCAAGTTACCCTCTGACTTGCGCCAGCCCGCCACGTGTCAAGGTTCACAATTTCAGAATCAGCTAAGTGTTAAGTGTTTGTCAGACTTTAGAGTTCCCTTCTTCCATGTTTCTCCTTTGGCAGGCCTGATCTCTATAGAGTTTCATGTGGCCACGTGTCGACCCAACGCTCATCCAAAGCAAAAAAAACTTGAGTTCCCCTTCGACTTGTGCCATTGCATCGTTGTGCCACATGTCGGCCTGATGATGCTCCAAGACAAAAATAAAGGTAGGGTCCCTCTAGTTTGTGTCATTGGGACATGCGGCACTCTCGGTAAACTCCATTGAGTGGGCCCTAGTAGGTCAACAAACCAATGAGATCGAAGATACACTACAGACTCGGCATGTGACCTCACATTTCACTAGGAGTTGCTTCTTCGTTGGGATTGCTCTAGGCTTTCAGTGAGCCCACAAAGTCTAATGTGGCATCCAATGTAGTGATTGCAGGGATTGCCACATGGGTGATAGGTAGGCAGAAGGCTCAGGGGATGATTTATCTCATTTTCAAAGGAAATGAAGCAGGAAACTTCTGAGGCACGCCACGTGGTGGCCTGGAATATGTTATAAGCAAATGCAAGTGATTTCCTCCTCAAATGTATGCACTGCTGACATGTGGCTTAGTCTCTATGGAGGAAATATCTTCTAAGTAATTATGGGAGTTTGGTGATTTTTCCTTCCTCCCACTTTCTGCTACATGTTATAGGGAGGAAAGTACAAGCCCTAACCTCCAAACCTTTGAATCTCTGACTAGCTTCAATTTACACTGTGTGAAACATGATTTTATGGCTCAATGACACTCTTGGTTGCCATTAATACATTTTTAAATCCTGATTTCATGTGGTAGGTGGATTTCCTGCCTCCCCATGCTATTGCATCCCATCCACATTGAATTTTTGTAGTTAGTGCATGGGTGGACCTTCTATTTTCAATTAATTTTGTAGAGATTAGCTGAGGGCACACTTCCAAGGATGTCAGAGTGATTGAATGCATCATGGTCGATGTCCCTTCTCATTGACTCCTCCTTCTTCCATTGCTACCTAAAAATATACTATATATACATGTCTCAAAGATGTATTAGTTTTTGGTTGTTATTCTAGTTCATTATGCTACCAAACTTTTTTTGTCATAGATCTTGTAATGTGATTGCAAGAACCAATAGAATTTGATGCATTGTACCTGTAGCTAGGCCTTTGATGTCTTCTAGTTGGTTTACCAATGAATATAATCAATTATTTTGTACCTATTTCTACTACAAATTGTTTTTCTTTGTATTGGTTATGTGACCTCTATGATCAATATAAACTGAATATTGCCTCTCTCATTGTTCTTGCACTGTGTTTATTTGATAGATATCAACTATGTTTTGTGGATTAAATAGTCCCTTCCATAGTTTTTTTCTTTCTTCCCTAACCTATGTTCGAACCTACATGAGTCTGTGTGATTTCCCTTCAGCTTTGATATTATTACTATGTTATGTCAGTGCAATCCAACACACTAAATATTGGTGCATCACCTTTTCCCTCTCTCCTTCCCTCTTCCACTTTTCCTTGGTGATCATTAGTGTAGGTTTTGTCTATTTCTCTAAGCTTTAGGCTTAGAATGAGGAACCAACCTTCTCTAGAGGTTTGATCTCATATTGCAAGGTCCCACAGCTTGAAATCATCCCCATTGTGTCATTAGAATGCTTGGAGGTCTCCAAGAAGGGTTCATTTATATGTGACAAATTTTTTTGGCATATCTGATGTGACCAACTTGATGAGCTTTATCATCCATTGAAGGATCTGGTGTTTTTTAAGTGCATGTTGCCATTCAGGGCAGACTGCATAAACAACATGGTGGCTTTGTTGAACAGATCTACTAGTGTAGCCAATTTGGAAGCATTTGAAGAACTCCAAGGGTCAATATTTTAGTGGTTTTCTTGGCCTATTGTATTTTAAGAAGCATCTCAAATCACCTGGCGACTCTCTTTTGGGTATGTATTTGGTTTCCCCCTGGTTGCAGACTTGTCTACTCTAATTTAGACATCTTTATGATTGTCTATCTTTTCAATGACTTTAAAATGTCAATTTTTATGGGAATCATGGCTATTCCCCTTACCCTAATCCAAATATAGGTTGTTGGCCCCCATATCAGGAATATCAAGCCCAAAATTCCTTTGGTTCCATGCCATACTATCTTGTTTCAACAGAATATCAGCATCCTCATAATGCTTACCTCCCTCCCACCCCTACTCAATATTTTTATCAACCTAATAATGCATGTTATCAGCCCCAAGAAGACTACCTTAAGTTGTTAGAGCTTAGGGAACATTTGGATGACATCAAAAGAGATATGGGGTATAATCTACCACAACAATCATTTGATTTTAATATCAGAAGCATAGATGATGTGATGGAGATACTTTGAGGGTTCCAACGAGAGTTGGATTGAATTTAGAGAGTCAAGGAGTATAACAGACAACAAGAGGAGTTTTATTATCAGGCTCATATTCAATAGAAATAGATGGAGTCAAAGGAAACAACCTATCGGGAAGGCTTGGCCTTGCATCTCGCAACCTTATCTAAGGAGTAGTTAGATCAAATGATTTCTGACTTAAAGAGGTGGGAAGCTCAAGCAACCCCCTCTATTCCTAGTTTCAGACAACCCCTCCCTTCTACACAAGTTCAACCTATAGCAGAAGCACCCCCCAAATTTAAGATCTCAAGCTTTAGGTAGGATAATCCCTCTAGACCTCTAAAACCACTTTCTGATTTTAAAATTCCAAGTTTCAAAGACCCCCAACCTTCATAGAGGAGTATTCCTACACCATACGAGCCTATTACCCCTTAGGGGAAGCCCTTGCAAGAGGCACTTTCAGTCCATTTTTCATGTCAACCCTCTTAACCTAGCCCCAAAGTGGAGGACAAACTTATTTTTTGGTGGGATGTTGGGTTTTATGAGCCACAAAAGGAAATATCTAATGCTGTTATGAAGCAACTAGCTATTTGTGAAACCCCATGCATTAGTGAAACAAAAAACTCAGGCCTGCTATAAGAAGAAGTTAAGCCAGATCAATTGGAGTAGCAATGCATCAAGCATGAGGTTAGTGCTAATTCAAGCTTTGGGTTGATTCCTCTTGACTTTGGCTCTTTTGAGGAATTTTCCCATGTTGTGAGAAAGC
Organism: Sequoiadendron giganteum; assembly: GCA_007115665.2. Classification (NCBI taxonomy): domain Eukaryota; kingdom Viridiplantae; phylum Streptophyta; class Pinopsida; order Cupressales; family Cupressaceae; genus Sequoiadendron; species Sequoiadendron giganteum. The sequence goes on along the minus strand of CM021106.1, from coordinate 598,978,313 downwards.
TGAATGAAATCCAATTGTAGAGGAAGCATGGTGAAGAGTTCTATTTGTAGAGGCATCTCAAGAAGAATAATGTGGAGTTATAGCCAAAAATTCAGGGCAATCCTAATTTGAGGGAGGAATTAGCTGAGAAAAATTTGTTGTCTAGTTACATGGAAAATGATGAGGGCATGCAAATTCAAGTATTAGGTACAGTTCCAAAGTAGTGTGGGGATATTGAAACTGATGGAAGGTTGTTGGGATGTGAGGCCAATCATGACAATGGGATTATAAATCATGAAAAGGAGTAGATAAGCGGCCCTACTCTAGAAAACATAGAAATTAAGGAAGCCATGGTGGATCTTCTCATTCCTATGTGCTTTGAAGAGTTGGAAGACCTCTTTTAGGATGAGATAGATCTTTTCTACTCAAACTGCAACATTGAGCCAACATTCCCCAAGGAGGAACATCATGAGAAACATCTTATACACAAGGTGGAGGCAGCAATATTTCCAGTTATATTTCTAGTTGAGAACCAACAACCAAAGCATTTAGACCAACAAGAGGAGAAAGAGTCGAAATAGAGGCATGAGATCAACTCCATTGATTTGCATCTCATTTCAAGGGAAGGCCCTATTAGGCATCTAGCCAAATTGGAGACACATCAAGAAGAGTCACAAATTTTCATGCTTGCCTCAAAGCATGAAGCTAAGCATCAAAATGAGTGGGATTAGTCCATCTATTCACCTCTTGGCAACAACATCAACAATCAGTTCAAGTGGATAGGTGAGTTTATCCCCATTCTTGGGGGAGTTCTCCATCAATTTGTCATATTTCAACTCCTTCCCCATCTCTTTCTAATTTCCACAAGCATGGAAAACATTGTAAGTTGTTGAGAAAGGGTAGTTATTTTGAAAAATTAGTTAATAGCTTTATTTAAGGTCAGTTCTAGTTGGTTAGCATAGGTTTAGGTTAGTTTTTTTTTTTTGGTTCTAGATTTCCTTTCCTCCAAGTGATTTTGCATAAGTATCATTCTCATTAGGAAATTTTTTGCCTTGTTTGTTTGTTTTATTCCCGAAGGCAATGTTCAGTTTTGTGTTGGTCTAGCCAACCTCGTTCTTATTTCTGTGCCCTTTGACTCTATGCCCAATGGATTGATAAGGCCTCTAGATTCCAGTGTTTAGGCAACAAAACACACCTACAAATTCACCAAAATTTTATCCTATTTTTCCCCCTTGGCCAAATAGTCTAAGATACATGAAATCCTAGTGTTTTTTCCCCTCTGGAATGCAAGACAAAACTACCCAAATTGGCTAAGTCCCAAAAAGCTTGAGTTTGCCTTGTTTTTTTAGTGTCATCAGACTTTCGGAGTTTCGAGTTCTACTCTTCAGTGTTCCATCCTTCTTGTCTCTGAACTCCACTCATTTGACTTCAATCTCCTAAGTATTCAATGTTCATTGAGGGTTGGAGGATTTATCTTCCCTCTTCTCTACGAAGGTAGTAGTGGTGGGAAGCATCCAAGATGCACCATGTGTCAACATGGCACAAGTTCTACACAAAGAAAAGGAAAGTTCCCCTCTGACTTGTGTCAGCTTGCCACATGTCTAGGTTCACAATTTTAGAATCTGCTAAGTGTTGAGTGTTCATCAGACTTCAGAGCTCTCTTCTTTTGTGTTCCTCCTTCGGCAGGCCCAATCTCTGTAGAGTTTCATATGGCCACATGTCAACCCAATGCTCATCCAAAGAAAAACAGACTTGAGTTCCCCTCTAGCTTGTTCCATTACATCGTTGTGCCATCTGTAGGCCTGACACTACTCCAACACAAAAATAAAGGTAGGGTCCCTTTGGCTTGTGTTGTTGGGACACATGACGCTCTTAGTGGAATTTGTTGAGTGGACCCCAACAAGTCGACATAACCAATAAGAGGGAAGATCCACTACAGAATCAGCATGCCACCTCACATTTTTTTGGGAAATTCTTCTTCACTGGGGTTGCTCCAGGATTTTAGCGAGCCTAGGAAGTCTGATGTGGCATCCAATGTAGCAACTACGGGGGGTCGAAACGTGGGTGATAGGTAGGTGGAAGGCCTAGGGGCTAATTTCCAACATTTTTAAAGCATACAAAGTGGGTAGCTTCTGAGGCATGCCATATGGTGGCTTGGTGCAGGTTCTAAGCAAATGCAACTAAGTTCCTCCTCAAATGTGGGCCCTACTAACACATGGCTCGGTATCCACAAAGGAAAAATATTCTAAGTAGTTAGCAGAGTTTGTTGATTTCACCTTCCTCCCACTTTCTACTACATGCGATGTGGAGGAACATCTCAGCCCTGACCTCCAAACCTCTAAATCTTGAATTGGCTTCAGTTTTCATGACATGAAATGTGATTTGATGGCTCAATGACCCTCCTTGTTTCCATTAATACATATTCACAGCCTGATTTCATGTGGTAGGTGGATTTATCGCCTCCCCATGCTACTGCATCTTATTCACATTGAATTTGTGTACTTAGGGCATGGACATACCTCTTTTTTTCAGTTGATTTCATAGAGATTAGTTTAGGGAACACTTCCAAGGATGTCTAAGTGATTTAATGTAGCATGGTCAATGTCCCTTCTCATTGACTCCTTCCATTGCTGCCAAAAAAATGTTATATATACATGTCTTAAAGATGTATTAGTTGTTGGTTGTTGTTCTTGGTTGTTATGTTGTTGAACTTTTGTTGTCGTAGATCTTGTAATGTGATTGCAAGAACTAGTAGAATCTAATGCATTGTGCCTGTATTTAGGCCTTTGATGTCTTCTAGTTGGTTCACCAATGAAAGTAATCAATTAGTTTGTACCTATTTCCACTACAAATTGTTCTACTTTGTAATGGTTATTTGAACTCTATGATCAATATAAATTGAATATCATCTCTCTCATTGTTCTTGCACTGTGTTTATTTGATATATCTCAACTATGTTTTGTTGATAAAATGATCCCTTCCATAGTTTTTTTCTTTCTATGCTAACCTCTGTTCAAACCTGCATGAGTTTATGTGACTTCCCTTCAACTTTGAGATCATTATTGTGTTATGTTAGCACAATACAACACACTAAATCTTGATGCATCACCTTCTCGCTCTCTATTTCCCTTTGCCCCTTTTCCTTGCTGATCATTAGTGTAGGTTTAATCTATTTCTCCAAGCTTTAGGCTTAGAATGAAGAGCTGACCTTCTCTAGAGGATGAATGTCATATTGTAAGGTCCTACACCTTGAGATCATTCCCATTGTGTCATTATAATGCTTGGATGTCTCCAAGAAGATTGCAATTCTATGTGATAACAAGTACATTGTAGGATTTTTGTTGATAGGGCTACAACTAGTGAACCTTTCTCATTTCTTACTATACACCTGATACTTGAAACCAATAGATTTCCTCTCGAAGCTCTATTAGTATTCAGCATCAGGGAACCCATTAGTGGTGGGGTTCATTTGGATTTTGTTCCTTTTTCCTTGGAGCCTGAAAAAAATTGGAAGAAAGGGGGTATTTTCAACTGGTTCCATCTCTTCATTAATTCATTATCCCAATCTATAAATTTTGGTCTTCTTTGTGTTTTGATCCTTGAGTTCAACCATTCTGAAATATTCCTTTATGTATCTAATATTACCTCCCTTACTGATTTCATCTTGTCCTAGAATATTCACCTGTTCCTTTCTCTCCAGATATTCCATATTACTAATGAGGGAGCCACTGCCCATATTTTCCCCCAAAAATCATCCTTTTTTTTAATTTTTGGCGAACTCATGAAGAATTCATGTATCTTGTTGGATCTAGGTGAAGTCTAGTTAAATTTTATCTGCAATCAATCCCAACATTGCCTTGAAAAATGGTAGTTTAGCAAGAGATTATTTGAATCTTCATTTCTTTCTTTGTGTAGCACACACCAACTGGGGCTTTCAATTCTATTGATTTCAATCTATCAAGGTTTATTAAAATTCACCCATGCAAGGTTATCCATGCAAAAGCACCTACCTTAGGTAGTACTCCTTTCCCACAAAACACTTTATGTGGCAAGGTATTCTCTCTTTCAATCATTTGGATTTGGTATCCCAACTTAACTGAATAATTTCCTAACTTCACCCCACACCATATTATTTTATCCTCGTAATTGTTAATGATTATTTCCTTTCTTTGAGGATTTCTAAATCCTAATTTTTGACTTCTGCATCAATTGGGAGAGTACGCAGGTCCTTCCATTGGTACTCCCCTTTTTCATCTATGTCTATGTAGTCCCTTACACATTTCCCAATGGTACTAGTTATGTATGGGATGTGGTCCCTTAATTCTCAAAATTCAATTAGGCGTTTATGACCCCCCAAGAGTCCTGCTAGAAATCCATCTTCTTGTCATTATTTATCTACTAGGTGAGTTGGTTTGTTATTATGCACTTGTAATTCATCATGAAGTTCCATATGTGTGATCCATTACTGGGGTTTATTGCTATTAGGATCCTTGATTGATCATTGTTGTCTAAATATCTCTTTTTCATTATTCTACACCATGGTAGATCTAGGTTTCGATACATCTTCCATATCATCTTTGCTCCTAGTGCCAAATTATGAGCTTTGAGGTTTCTTATTCTACGACCCCCTTCGACCTGGGGTTTCTAAACCTTGTCCCAATGAATAAGGGGGATATTTTTTTCTCATTAGACCCTTCCTAGAGAAAGTGTTTCAAAATTCTCTCCATCTTTGCTGCTGCTTTGGATGTTAATTGCATTCTTGACATTGAATATATTAGGATTGCTAATAGGAATGCCTTGATCATTGTTATTCTTCCTACAAATGTAAGTCATTTACCTCTCCAGCTTAAGGATTTGTCCTTATATCTCTTAATTATTTGTTCACATATCTTTGATCTAATTACACCTTTGAATATTGGCACCCCCAGATATTTGCATGGGGTCACATCTATTGAGTAGCCCAATGTGTTTGCCATTCTTATCTGTTGTGATTTCCTTATGTTGAAGAAATAAATTTTGTATTTTTCCTTATTTATTTGTTTTCCAGAGGCTTTAATGTATTCATCCATGCATGCTTTGATCTATTCTACTTCCCTAATTGTGGCCTCACCTTAAAGCAATGTATCATCTATGAATTGTTGGTGAGTGGTGGCTTCTATGTCTAGAGCTATCTAGATTCCTTTCTAGCAATTTTGGCTCCAGTATTTTTCAATTGTTTTTCTTAAGGCCTCTATCATAATTACAAAGAGGAAGGGAGATATCAAGTCACCTTTCCTTAGACCATTTGTGCTTTCAAAAAATCCACATGGGAGGTTGTTTACTAGCACCGAGTATCTAACCAATGAAATGCATAAATATATCATTTGAATCCAATCCTTGTAGAAACCAAACTTCCCCATGACTTTGAGGAGGAATCTCCACCTTACTCTATTGTAAGCTTTGTTTACGTCCAATTTAACCATCATACCTTGCACTTTATCTTTATGAATTGTATGCAGTTCTTCATTTTCCTAAATAATGCTATTACTAATATCCCTTCCTGGTGTGAATCCGCTTTGGTTTGTTGAGATAATTTTCTCTAGTAATTTTTTCAGTCTATTGCCCAATGCTTTGGATATTATTTTGTAGATTGTATTACAAAGAGAGATTGGGTGATAGTCACCAAATTTGACCCATTCTCCTTTATTGGGAATTAACACCAATACCATGTTGTTAACGTCCTTGAGGAATTGTTTCTCTGCCTAAAATCTTCTACTATTCCCCAAACCTCCTTGTTCAAAAAGTGCCAACATTTTTTAAAGAAAAAGCCAAGGAATCTGTTTGGACCCTATTACATATGGTTATATTTTTTGTTCTTTGTTTTCTCATTTTTCACCTAATTCTAAGTTTTTGCCATCATTTTTGCCTTTGTCGCGGGGTTTTTGCATTTTCTAACCCCTTGTCGTGTGTTCTTTAAGTTTTGAAAATCATGTGATTGGTGCCCAATGTTCTTAAGTTTAAGTCATCAGGTTCTTGTTTTGTCTAACTCATTGATTTTTAGATACTTGTTCCTTCCCATCGGTGTCAGGTGCGTTAGTCTTTAGTGTTCTCACTGAGTTGAAGGTTTTCAAAACTTCGCAACTCTTGATTTTGAGTTATGAAGTTTCAATTGTTTGCAACAAGGTGATGTGTTGTTCATTCACACATTTTGAGGCACCACCTATGTATTTAATGAGGCATCCAATACAACCTAGAGATGTCTTATCAATATTTTTTGTGAAACATACCAATCTCGAGGCTTGCTCTATCGAGGATTAAAATAAGGTGTTGCATTAATTCAATACCAAATGCACGTCTTATTATTCACATGAAAAAGGGTGGTGAAAATTTATTCATTCTAGTTCTCATTTGTGCATCTGTTCTCTACAATCATCTTTTGAGTTGGCGAGTTTTCCTTTGTTCATTGTGAGCTCATGCAGTCCGAAATTGGAAATCGTTGGCTTGGCGTGAGGGACACGAATTTGGGATCTTTTAGGCTGGATGAATTTTGGGCGCAATTGGAAAGAAATAGGAAATTTTTTGTCAACATGAAGATATTAGAAAGTGGATTAGCTCATGCTGGAGGATTCCCATAGGTTGTCTTGAGTGTGGACTTGGTTAGTGCCTACGCGAGGAGATATATTCCAGGAATGGGAGAGATAAAAGCCACTGACGGAACTATTGTTGCCAGAATTTCCTAGAAGTTGTTTCTTGTGTGTTGGGAATTCCTGAGAAGGCATATGTAAGAGAAATTTTAGTTGTTTCAACTAGCAATTTTTTCAAAGCTAGAGAATATTGGTGCAAAAATTCCATAGCCAAGGGTTGGTTGAAGTCTAAAAAGAAAGGTAAGTCCCAATTACCCACCAAACTCAAAAGAACTCATTTTAAAGAAGAAATTGTGGATGTTATTTCTCTGTTACACAACATTATTGGGAATGCACAAGTTGATCCTTTTGAGGACTGGATGTGTCAATTTATTCTAGTTACCTGTGACGAGAATGTGTTCATAGATTGGGATAAGTAAATTGTTTCCATTTAAATGAGCAACTAGTCAATTCCAAAGAACGACTACCTTCCATCTATGTTCCTGCTTGATATATGTCATAGCCAGTCAAAGATCTTTCTAGATAGGGTTAAAATATTTGATACCTCCAGCTTTTGGCATGCCTGTGTACAAATGTTATCCAAAGTTCACTAAGCAAGTCAGGATGGGAGAATATTGCTTGGTCAATGACGCATTTCTAATGGAGGTTGTAAGGAAGCTAGATGGAAACCCTGAAATGCATTTTTCTCCTGAGTCTATATCCTTGGTATTAAAATTTGGAAGCTTCTATATTCAATTTGAAATATTTCCATATTTGAGGATTGGAGGCTATGAGAAATCCCCATTGAAACTGCCTAGGTATCCAGAGGATTTGCTGGTGTTTTTGGAGGTCTGTAGACAGATGGCTTTGGTCAATGTGAAATATATGAGCATGGGGAAGCGAGGTTATCCTTTCCCATTGGTTACTCCCTCTTTTACATGTAGGAACAACCAAATAGAAAAAGGTGCTGAAAAAGTCCTCAAAGAATACAATCTCCAATATTTATTCATGAGGGTAGGTTTCGATAGCAAGGGTTTCATGAAGAAAAATTTGTATGGGGAAGATTCATATCAGCATCAACCCTCTATTTAAGATTTTTGGGAGGATTGTGTAGATGAGAATGAGGTTTTAAAAAGAGATTACATGAGGTTAACCCTCAGAAAAATTCAATTGTTTGGTCTTTCAATCAAAGTTCCTAAAGATGCCACTGAAGATTCAGTGGTTATTGATCCAGAATATGATAATCTGCCAGATAAATTTCATCCTAAGATAGAATGGAGTAAAAATGAAGCTTTTAACATGAATGTGCGAGCTACTCCAGTGTTAAATAGAACTCAGGATTGGTTAAGAGGGAAATGGAGGCGAGTTGTAAGCTCTACTCAGGAACCAAAATCATCTCAAAGGAATGAACAAAAATCTTCTCCAACTGTTACAGTAAGTGCATCATCAGAAAGATTGGCCATCAGGTCCTCTAGCGTGAATTCACAGTTTGGAGGTGATGGTGAAAAACCTAAGGAGACAGCTAAGTTGAAATCAGTATGTGAGCAAGATAGTGTATCTACTCCATTCCCTAAAAGGAAGATCAACCAAGAAAAGCCTGTGGCAGAGGATTCAGATGCCATTTTCTCGCAGATTGTTGAAGATAATACCTTTCCTCCTTTGTCCGAAGTACCCTCTTCCCAGGGAGAGAATAAATCTATCCTCCCTATTGAATTAAATGAAATTCTACATGGAAATAAGGACGTTGTTCTAGTAGAAGCTTCCCTGATTTGGTTGGAAAAGGTTGTAGAGAAGAAAAGAAAATACACTCCTATGACAACAGTTGGAGTTGACGTAGTTGAAAAGTTATTTCACTCTTCCTCAAGATCAAAGAAGGCTCAAAAAATGTCGAGGATGTTGACTGATCCTACCTATGGGAATAAAATTTTGGAAACTTCGGATCGCTTAAAGGACTTGAATGATGATGAGATAGCTGAGGTAGATTATAATATCACACACGCTAATATGGGGCCTCAAACATTGGAAGGTGATGTGTATCATGCTAACTATTCAGTCAATGCTTTGATTAAATGTGTAAAGGAAGAAAGGAAAGAGAAGGTGAATTTGCAATCACAACTCCTTGATTTAAATAAATTAATTTCTTCTTTGGTCCCCTCTGCCATATCCAATGAAGCTTCATGTTCTCATAGAGTAGATATTGATGCATCTTCTATGCAATCAATCAGGAGAAACCTTGACTATTCTGGAGTTGTTGATGAGTGGATTGATGAAATTTCTCAGAAAATTTCTCTTTTTATAAGTAAGTCTATGCTTTTTTACACCCAGGTTGTGGAGAGGAGAAAATAATTGATATTAGAGTTAAGACAGATTCAAAAAGATCAAACTAGCCTCTATGTTCTCTCTCAAGAGATAATATACTTGATTTCCATGGACTGAATAAAGTTAGTTAGTGAACAAATTGTAAATGATCCCAAGGAACTAGACTCTTCTTGGTCTGACTCACTTGATTGGAAATTGGGCATTTATGATAGGTTGGTAAATGAAATCTCTAAAGTCCTTGAAAGATTTTTGGATCTGTTAGTAGAGATTAAAGGCAATTGTCATAACTTGAAGGTTGATATCACTGATGAGTTTGATGAGAATATTCTGGATACCAAAGAAGTGTGCTTGAAGTTTAAAGAGGTGTTTAACAAAGAGATAGCAGATCCTGCCACTTCAACCAAGGAGTCCTTTTCAAAACTCGGGAGACTACAAGTCTACCTCAAGTCTTTCAAAATTGAAGCGAATAGGAGATCTCAAACTCTAGCTAAGTCTCAAGAGGCTTTATCCAAGATGAGAACCAGACTACAGATCACTATGACCCTAGGAAGTAAATAAATACTTGCAATTTCTGCCAGGTACAAAGATTACAAGGCCAGGATGAAGGTACAAGAGGAAACCTTGCAGAAAGAAGCGATCGTGTCTATTGAAGATGAAGAGACTTAGGCAGGAAGAATTTGAAGCTGCCTATTTTTTAAATATTTCATGATAAATTAGTTTATTTTCGCTCTTTCTTAGTTTAAGACTTATTTTATTTGGTATGGTTACTTTCAAGAAACCGTTACCTAAAACAATTGGTTATGCTTTAAATAGGGGATTTGTTGATGTTTTTGGGATCTTTTGGGCGAACTTTGATTTTCTCATTAGAGCAAAATGTTTTTATCTAGATTTACTATTTTCTGATATTATAATATAGAAAACTGTGGTGGAGTTTATGCATTCATAATCTTTGAATTATGGTGTATGAATTATTTCTTCTTATGTTGAATTTTCTGCTATGAGTGATCTATTATTGGGATCGCTTATACTTTGAAGTTGTTGCATCACTATGGTATAATTTATCTATGAATAAAGATCCTATGGTGATTTTGATTATTTTAGTTTTGTTACATGAATTTTGTTAATTCCTTTAAATCTTTCTGGTTAAAAGCCCCTTCCTTTGCTTGCTTTCTGGTTAAAAGCATCTCTAGTTAAAGGTTATTCATTGGATATCAAACGAAGGTAGCTGCCACCTTTAAAAATAAGCAAAGAATCAATTGGAAAGTTATATCATTACTTATTCAAGTGTGGTTACATTTGTCACCTCTATTGGGTGTGAGAATATAGAGTTAGGTGATAAATCTATCAACCAATAGATTTTTGGCGACTCCGCTGGGGATAACTCAGAATAAATATTTTTATTTTTGTGAGATGAATTACTTTACAGTTAATAGTAATGGTTCTTTAGAAGCATGTTTCTCCTATTCTTTAGCCTAATTTAGATTGGTTGGTTGGTGATCAAGAAGATATAGTTACTAGTCTTAGACTGCTTACTTGGAAACAAAGGAGAAATAACCATCAATATCATAGAGTTAACGAAGTGTTGGAAGAGGAAAAAAAACTCAGAGATATTATCAGATAAAATGCCATGCACTTTGAGAATTTTCAGGAGATTGTGTTTATAGAAGATGTCCCACCTCTGGCTAGAAGATTAAGAGCTCCACTTAGACAAGCCCCTGGAAATCAATTAAATAATAGGAAAAACCCTCCTCAAAATTAGTAATAAATAAAAATTGGTGACTCTGCAATCCTATCTGTGTCTCGTTTAAACCGAGATTCCAAAAGGTATAATAGGAGTGATAAGAAAAAATGGGTTTTAGATAAAGATTTTGAGTTCTTGGAAACTGTTGATTTCTCATACTTTCCTCCCACTTAAAAGGTTAGGTCCGTCAGTAGGCCATCTTCCCCTCCTCCCCCTAAATCTATTGTTTCTGGGATTTCAAAGATATCTTGTCAAAGTATTCTTTTGTGTGGTACAACCCTTTCTACGCAAATAAACTTTACTTTGATTATGGAACAACCAGTCCCATGGGGGGCCATTATAGGTCCTCTAAACTTTGGAGCAAATGCACAACTTCATGAATTGCCCAAAGGCTCAAGGAAGATTATACCCAAATTCAGTGGGGATGGAAAAGTTTCTCCTGATGAACATATGAAGGCTTTATTTGTTGCCTCATCCATTCTCACAATTTAACATGAAGATGTTGCTATGAGGCTCTTTGCAAAATATTTTATAGATACTACTTCTGATTGGTTGTATTCCCTCCCTAATGGTTCCATCAATAATTGGGATACCTTGAGAACAAGCTTTGAGAACAGATTTAAGTCTTCAGAAAATGATCAAGTTTTGGTTGCCCAATTAGGTTCACTGAAGAAAGAGGTCCATGAGTCAATGAGGGATTTTGTGGCCAAATTCAATAAGTTGTATAATAAAAAAATTTCTAACATGAGACCTAATGTTAAATTATTGAAATATATGTTCATTAATACTCTCCCATGAGATGTGAGTTTTGTTATTAAAAGGGAGGGTACTGCTGATACAACTACCGCACAAGACATGGCAGTATCTATAGAAGATGATTTGTTAGTCTCTGGAAAATGGAAAAAATAATTTCTAACTGGTAAGCCATTGCCGATAAATTCTACTGACCCACTCATTTAGAGATTGGCTAATGAATTAATTACTCTTAAAAGACAAATGCCGAAGGGATTTTCACAAACACCCTATCAAGATATTCCCATAAATTATTGAGTTCTGAATAAAACACTTTCATTGATGGCTCCAAATCAAAGACTGGCAATTGAAGGTCCTTCTTCCAATAAGATGAATCATTGTAATTTCCATTTAACTTCAGATCATGATGGAGCTACCTATCTAGAGATGATAAGGTTTATGTAGATAGTCACAAAAAATGAGCATGTAGTAGAGCCATATGTAGAAGAGCCTAGTCCATTTTAGGATGTCGGTATGAACTTCTTTGAATTTGTAGCAGATAGGAGATCAGGAGAAGAGGTATATGTCAAACTTGATGATCCTAATTGTGTTGTCTTTATCAGGGCACAGCATGCCAAGGCTGATCAAGACACCTCATCAGAAACCCCGAAGTACATCCTAACTAGACAGAAAAAGAAATAATCAACTGCCCTTGGCAATGTACAAGTTGAGGTACCATCTTCTTCATCATCTAGTTCATTTGATATAGTTGAGTCTTGTAAAAATACTAAAGTTCAAATTTCACAAGCTGAATACTTGAGACTCAACCCCTTAGAGTTAGATAGGTTGATGAAATATATTAAACAAGAGCCCTCACCATCTCATTGTAATGCTCAAGTTTCTAATGATAATGAAGCTAATCTCAAGAATCAGATTTTATCTAATACTATAGATAAATCCTCAAGTTCACAAAATACATTCATGAAACCAGAACCTTTCTTTATATCATTATACATTGCTGATTTTAGACTAAGTAATTGTATCATCGACTTTGGGGCTTCAGAAAATGTGATGTCGCACCTAAATAGCTAGAGCCTTAGGTCTGTCCTATACTTCCTCATAGGGTAAATTTTATTCTATGGATGGGTCCCTAGTTCCTATTATAGGTCAAATCAAAGATGCTCAAGTAGCCCTAGCTGCTTTTCCCAAAAAAAGACTAAAACTGACTATATTGGTTGTTGACATTCCTGCAAGCTACGGTATGCTGTTGAGTAGGAGTTTCTGTAAATATTTGGGAGGAGAAATTCAGATGGATTGGTCTTGTGCTTTGATACCATTGGATGGAAAGAAGATACATCTGGACCCTGAACCTATGGCCAAGTTTACGGTATTAAAATCTGGAGATCCGGAGAAGATTTTTTTTTGTTGAAATAGGACTGGGAACATATATGTGTGCTTTTGACCAAGAGAAAGATTTGAACTTTATCAGCCTAGATTTGGTAAATGAATTATGGATGCTGAAATTTGATGGAAGTTGTGCTAAAGTTGGATTAGGTGCTAGAGTAGTTTAGATTTCACTTGATGGCTACAAGTTTCCTTCTACTTTTAAATTGGAATTTGTTAATACTAATAATATGGCCAAGTATGAAGCTTTACTGCTTGGTCTGAATGTAGCCAAAGAAAAAGGTATTAAGCAGTTGAGGACCGTAGGAGATACAAAATTGGTGGTAAAATAGGTGAGAAAGGTTTACACTGTTGAAAACAACCGTCTCAAGCATTATAGGAACAAAGTGTGGGACTCTATAGAAGATTTTGATGCTTTTTCTATAGAATTTGTTCCCAGGGAATGAAATGATAGGGTTGATTCTCTGGCAGCCTCTACATCATTACTCTTGCCTCATCTAGATTTTAAATATGAGTTAGAGTTGAAATTGTGTATAGGCCTAGTGTTCAATAATGATCAGTAAATTATTAATTTTTTGGAGAAAGCTGAAGCCTTTGCTCACATCTATTTTGAAGGCAGTGATGACACTAGTAATGATGCCTTAGAAGGTGATATTGTGGCTCCTGATAAAAAGGAGACAAAAGTTATTCAATTAAAGGGTAATAAGATTCTGAAAGGTCTATTCTCTTTGGTGCATTGGTTTAATAGGCATGATCAATATTTAAAGCAGAAGGGTAAAGTCTTTGTTGAATCATACATTCAGTATGACAAAGTGAATATTGGTATGGAAGAAGATCCCAAGATGGTTTGCATTGGAAAGTGTTTTTCCAAGGGAGAGAGGGAGAGACTAATAACTCTATTGAAACATTATAAAGATGTTTTTGCAGGGTGTTATGTTGATATAAGAAATTTTAGAAATGGAAAATTCCAACATAAGATTCCATTAAAGCTTGGTGCCACACCTTTTAGACAAAAACAACAAAATTATAATCCAAAGGCTATTGAGGACATTTTCAATTAGATTGATAAGATGCTTAAGGCCAAGATTATTTATCCCATACGTCACTCTACCTGGGTAGCTAATATAGTTCCTGTGAGAAAGAAAAATGGGGAAATATGGATATGTATTGATTTTAGGAATTTAAATCAGGCTTCTTTGAAGGACAATTACCCCCTGCCTGTGATGGACCACATTCTACAGATGGTTGCTGGCTCCTAGATGATTTTTATTCTTGATGGTTTCTCAAGCTATAATCAAGTTGAAGTAGCTGCAGAAGATCATCATAAGATGGCATTCACCACTCCCATTGGTGTATTTTCCTACAACAGGATGTCATTTGGCCTTATTAATGCAAGAGCTACTTTTCAGAGGGAGATGGATTTATCTTTTGGTGATCTCTAGAATAATATTATAGTGATTTATTTGGATGATCTAATAATTTTTTTCCAAAAAGAGGGCCAATCATTTGCATGATTTTGAAATAGTATTACAGCGTTGCAGGGAAGAAGGTATCTCTTTGAACTCTAATAAATCTATTTTTTTTTGTAACCAAGGGAAATCTCCTAGGTCACATTGTTTTAAAGGATGGAATTAAGATTGATCCAGAGAGAGTGAAAGAAATCATGCAGCTGGGACTACTAGCTAACAAAGATGGTACCAGATCTATATTCAGTCAGGAAAATTTTCTAAGGAGATTTGTTCTTGATTTTGCCGAGTTGACGAAGCCCATCTCATATATGATGAAAGATTGTCCAATGCTTAAATGGAGTAATGAAGGAAAACAAGCTTTTGCATATATTAAGATCACAATTGCAAATGCCCCAACTTTGGTTCATCCCAAGTTTAATAAAGACTTCATCATATATAGTTATGCCTTTGAGCACACTTTGTCAGCCATATTACTACAAAAGAATGAGTAGGGTTTTGAAGTTCCTTTCTCTTTCATGAGTACCCCTTTGAAGAAATATGAACTCAAGTACTCACCACTTGAAAAAAATGTGTATTCTATCATAAAATTGCTCAATAATTTTAGGTTTTACTTTCTTCATTCTCATACTACTGTTTTAGTTCCTAAAACTGTGCTGAAAAGTATTCTTACTCAGGAGGATATTGGGTGTAATAAGAGAGGATCTTGAATAGATCAAATTCAAGAGTATGATTTAGATATTAAGCTCACTAATCTAGTAAGAGGAAAGGGTCTAGCCAAGATGATCATCGAAATTAAACCAGTAGAGGAGGAAAAGTTATATTTGGTATTATTCACCAGCACAATAGATGATTGGTTTTCTGATGTTTCCTATTTCCTAACCTATGGTGATTTCCCATCATATCTATCATCTAGAGAAAAGAGAAACTTAAAGCTTAAAGAAAATAAGTATGTTCTTTGGGAGGTAAATTTGTATAAGAAAGGTGTGGATGGAACCTTCCTAAGGTGTGCTAATAAGTAACAACATAAAAGACTATTGGAAGTTTTTCACAGCAAGGCATGTGGGGAACATTTTTTAGCTTTGGTGATAGCCTTTAAAATACTACGTCATAGATTCTATCGACTAGGTATGTTTAAGGATGCATATGAATGGGTATCCAAATGTGAAAAGTGTTTAAATTTTAATGGTAGACCGCAGGTCGCCGCTTTACCTTTGAAGACTGTGGTAATTGATGAGAAGACTGTGGTAATTGATGAGCCTTTTCAACAGTGGGGCTTAGATTTTATTGGGCCAATCAACCAAAATTCAAGTGTGGGGCATACACACATATTGACTGCTACTGATTATTTCACTAAATGGGTGGAGGCCATTCCTGTGAAACACACCGCCATTTAGCTTGTCTGTAAATTACTAAAGGAGAACATTTTGGTAAGATTCGGGGTGCCCAAGAAAATTGTTGTCGATAATGCTAGCTCTTTTTCTTCTACTGAAATTACTCTTTTCTACTATGAATATGGTATTAACCTTTCTCATTCATCTAATTATTATCTGCAAGGCAACGAGTAGGTAGAGTCAAGCAATAAGAATCTCATCTCCATTATCAAGAAGTTGGTCGATGAAAATCAGAGGGGATGGCATAAGAAGTTATATGACGCTCTTTGGGCTGATAGGGTTACCTAAAAAAGAGCTATTGGGATGTCTCCTTTCCAATTAGTATATGGTATCAATAGTAATTTTCCTACACCATTAGATATTTTTGCCCTCAATTTGCAAAAGGCTATTGAAGATGAACAATTCTTGACTACTTTAGAAAAAAGGGTTATGTACTTAAACAAACTGGAAAAAGAAAGGGAAGTTGTAGTGGATAAGATTACCAAACATCAGCAGATGGTGAAGAAAGTTTTTGATAAAAAGGATAGACAAAGGAATTTTTCAATTGGTGATTCGGTTTTTCTTTGGGATAGGAGAAGAGAAGCAAAGGGGAAACATGAATTTTTTTATTCTCTCTAGAAAGGGCCTTTCATTATCAAACAACTTGTTGGAGATCATGCTTTCCTATTAGCATATCCTGATGGTACTATCCTACCTCTTGGCTATAATGGACAAGATTTAAAACTTCTAGAATGATTGTTTCTTTGGGTCCTTCCTTGTACATAGTTTTTCTTTATTTTTTTGCTCAATTTTGGCTTGTCCATTTTTGACTTCGTTGCCCAACGAATAAGGATTTATGTCATGTTTATGGTTTATCTGCGTCCTGACAGTCCTGGTTCCCATTCGGAACCAATGTTACATATGGTTATATTTTTCATCATGTAATATTAAAATCTTAACTTCTGTGGTCTTTTTTTTTCTCATTTTTTTCCTAAGTCTAAGTTTTTGCCATAATTTTTGCCTTTGTCATGGGGATTTTTCATTTTCTAACCCCTTGTCATGTGTTCTTTAAGTTTTGAAACTCATGTGATTGGCACCTAGTATTCTTAAGTCTAATTCATCGGGTTCTTGTTTTGTCTCACTCCCCGATTGTTCTACTTGTTCCTTCTTGTCAGCGTTAGGTGCATCAATCTTTAGTGTTGTCGGTGAGTTGAAGGTTTCCAAAACTTCACAACTCTCGATTTTGAGTTATGAAGTTTCAATTTTTCGTGACAAGGCGATGTGTAGTTCATTCGCACCTTTTGAGGCACCGCCTATGTATTTAATGAGGTGTACAATACAACCTTCAGATTTCTTATCAAGTTTTTTTGTGAAACGGGCCAATCTCGAGGGTTGATCTATTGAGGATTAAAATAAGGCATTGCATTAATTCAATACCAAACACATGTCTTAATATTTTTGCATGAAAAAGGTTGGTGAACATTTATTCATTCTAGTTCTCATTTGTGCATCTGTTCTCTCTAATCATCTTTTGAGCGAGTGGGTTTTCCTTTGTTAATTGTGAGCTCATGCAATCCAAAATTGTAAATCGTTGGCTTGGTGTGAGGGACATGGATTTGGGATCTTTTAGGCTAGTTGAATTCTGGGTGCGATTGGAAAGCAATCAAAAATTTGTTGTCAACGCGAAGCTATTAGAAAGTGGATTAGCTCATGTTGGAGGATTCCCTGAGGTCGTCTTGAGTGTGGACTTGGTTTGCGCCTGCGCGAGGAGATATATTCCAGGAATGGGAGAGATAAAAGCCACCAACAGAACTATTGTTGCCATAATTTCCCCAGAAGTTGTTTCTTATGTGTTGGGAATTCCTGAGAAGCCATCTGTAAGAGAAATGTCAGTTGTTGTAGCTAGCGATTTTTTCAAAGCTAGAGAAGACTAGTGCAAAAATTCCATAGCCAAGGGTTGGTTGAAGTTTAAAAATAAAGGTAAGTCGTAGTTAGCCACCAAACTCAAAAGAAATCATTTTAAAGAAGAAATTGTGGATGCTATTGCTCTATTACATCGCATTGTTGGGAATGCACAAGTTGAGCCTTTTGAGGAATATATGTGTCAATTTATTCTAGTTATTTGTGATGAAAATATGTTCATAGAATGGGCTAAAATAATTTGTTTCCATTTAAATGAGCAACTAGTCAATTTCCAAAGAACAACTACCTTCTATCTGTGTTCCTTCTTGATATATGTCATAGCCAATGAAAGATCTTTCTAGCCAGGGTTAAAAACATTGATACCTCCAACTTCTGGCATGCTTGTGTACAAATTTTATCGAGATTTCACTAAGCAAGTCGGGATGAGAGAATATTGCTTGGTCAATGACACATTTTTAATGGAGGTTGTAAGGAAGCTAGATGGAAACCCTGAAATGCATTTTTCTCTTGAGTTTATATCCTTGGTATTAAAATTTGGAAGCTTCTATATTCAATTTGAAATATTTTCATATTTGAGGATTGGAGGCTATGAGAAAGCCCCATTGAAACTACCTAGGTATACAAAGGATTTGCTGGTTTTTTGGAAAGCTATAGACAGATGGCTTTGGTCAATGTGAAATATATGAGCATGAGGAAGCGAGGTTATCCTTTCTCGTTGGTTACTCCCTCTTTTACATGTATGAAAAACCAAATAGAAAAAGGTGTTGAAAAAGTCCTCAAAGAATACAATCTCCAATATTTATTCATGAGGAAAGGTTTTGATAGCAAGGATTTCGTGAAACAAAATCTGTATGGGGAAACTTCATATCAGCATCAGCCCTCTATCAAAGATTTTTGGGAGGATTATGTAGATGAGAATGAGGTTTCAAAAATAGATTACATGAGGTTAACCCTCAGACAAATTCAATTGTTTGGTATTTCAATCCAAGCTACTGAAGACACCACTAAAGATTCAGTGGTTATTGATCTAGAATATGATAAACTACTAGATAAATCTCATCCTAAGATAGACTAGAGTAAAAATGAAGCTTTTAACATGAATGTGCGAGCTACTCCAGTGTTAAACAAAACTTTGGATTGGTTAAGAGGGAAATGGAGGTGACCTACAGGCTCTACTCAGGAACCAAAATCCGCTCCAAGTGTTATAGTAAGTGCATCATCAATATTGGACATCAGGTCCTCTACCATGAATTCATAGTTTGGAGGTGATGGTGAAAAACCTGAGGAGACAGCTAAGTTGAAATCAGTATGTGAGTAAGATAGTGTATCTACTCTAGTCCCAAAAATGAAGATCAACCAAAAAAAGCCCGTGGCAAACAATTTAGATGCCATTTTCTAGTAGATTGTTGAAGATAATACCTTTCCTCCTTTGTTCGAAGTACCCTCTTCCCTGGGAGATAATACATCTATCCTCCCTGTTGAATCAAAGGAATTTATACATGGAAATAAGGATGATGTTTTGGTAAAATCTTTCCCACTTTGGTTGAAAAAGGTTGTAGAGAAGAAAAGGAAATACACTCCTATGAGAACAGTTGGAGTTGACACAATTGCAAAGTTATTTAAGTCTTCCTCAAGACCGAAGAAGGCTCAGAAAATATCGAATATGTTGAATGATCCTGCCTCTGGGAATCAAATATTGGAAATTGCAGATCCCTTGAAGGACTTGAATGATGATGAGATAACTGAAGCTAATTATAAGATCATACACATATGGGGCCTCAAAAATTGGAAGGTGATGTGTATCATGCTAACTATTCAGTCAATACTTTGATTAAACATGTAAAGGAAGAAAGGAAAGAGAAGTTGAATTTGCAATCACAAGTCCTTGATTTAAAGAACGTCATTTCTTCTTTAGTTCCCTCTACCATATCTGATCAAGCTTCAAGTTCTCAGAGAGTAGATATTGATGCATCTTCTATGCAATCAATTAGGAGAAACCTTGGTTATTCTAGAGTTGTCGGTGAGTGGATTGATGAAAAGGTAAGTGCACCAAGATGGTTCCCAAAAGGGGGCTTAAGTGGCCACTTTTTTTTTTGAAATCAGGAAATACTGACCTTCGACGTGAAATTGAAGATACTTACACTCAAAATTTTGAGATGGAACAAAAAGAAGGTTTCAAGTGCTCCAAGTTTACTTTCTAAACTACTAATTTATTTTGAAAATGGTTGACATTAAGGGGTTCAAACAAGGGACGTACACAAATTGGTGTTCTTTTTGTCAAAAAAAAACATAACATAGAAAATCTTGTACGACCCTTGTACGGTGAACGTTTTTTTAGTATTTTAAAAATCACTACAATCAGAAGTTAGCTAATAGTATGTAGTTGATGCACGATTTTTATGATAATTTTTTAATCAATATTTTATTTTTTACTAATTTTCGATGTGGACACTTCTTGAAATACAGAATTTTGGCCGTGCTACCCCTACAAATTTTGGAAACTAATTGAATTTTTTAATTTTTTTTATTTTTAAATTTGTAGAATGGATTCTAGTTTCTAAAAATGTAATTTATTTGAAAATTCAATGAACAGTTAATTTATAACAGAAATAAAACCAAACACTGCTTTTTGCCAAAAAAGAGACATACAAACAAAAGAAATTATGGATGAACGGCTTAACATTGTCAGAAAGTGAAAAAAATTACATCGTTGGATAGCTAAGAGAGAACCTAACATTACCCAGATGTTCAATTTGTTTGATATTGAACCACGTGCAATCCTGACAGTGAGCACGAACCCAATTATGTGAAATATTGTAGAAATTGCAAAAACATGTCTTTGGTCATTGGGAATGCCCTCGAAGCCTTTGGGTTGGTATTCCAAGGAAAATACAAATCCCAAGGCTTGGGGATTCCCAAAGAAATATATAATGCGAGCACATGATAATGCACTCGTGTTATAAGTTAGTTTTGACATGGTTTTTTTGTTTTTGGGAAGCATGTCTAGCAAGACATAATGCGAGTGCAGTATAACATGCTCATGTTATATCTTGCTTTATGTTAAATGCATATTGAATGTATGTTTATATATTTGTATGCACATGTATGCTTGTATTTGATGTATGTATGTATGTATCAATGCATGTATATTGTATGTATCTAAGATTGTATCTATATATGTATTATACTTGTATGTATGTATTATGTATGTCTTTAGAGGGAGGGAGAATTTTAAGAGAGAGAGAGAGAGAGATATCTAGAGTTATCTAGGTAGGGTGGGAGGGGGAGAGGGAGGGGAAGGGGGAGAGAGAGAGAGAGAGAGAGAGAGAGAGAGAGAGAGAGAGAGGAGAGGGGTGGAAGGAGAGTTTAAGGAGAGGGATTTGGAGAGAAGCAATGGGAGGAGAGGGACCTATCTAGGTACGGTGGGAGGATAAAGGAAGGAGAGAGAGAGGGGGTGGGAAAGAGGAGAATTGAGAGAGGGAGAGAGAGAGAGAGAGAGAGAGAGATAGAAAGAGAGATTTATGTAGGTAGGGTACAAAAGGGAGAGACTTGAGAGTGTGAGGGGAGGTGAGAGAGATAAAGGGATAAAGTGAGAGTTTAAGAGAGAGGGAGTGGGAGAGAAGGGGTTGGAGTGAGAGGGACTTATCTAGGTAGGGTGGGAGGGATAAAGGGAGTGAGAGAGAGGGGGGGTGAGAGAGAATTGAGAGAGATGGAGAGAGAGGGGGGGAAAGAGAGATGAAGAGAAAGAGAGATTTATGTAGGTACGGTGCCAAAGGAAGAGAATTGAGAGTGTGAGGGGGGTGAGAGGGAGATACTTGAGAGATAGGTAGTGAGAGGGTGTGAGAGTGACAAAGTGGGAGAGAGAGGGAGTGTGAGTGATATAACTAAGAGAGGGAGAGGTTTTGAGAAGGTTTATAGGGTAGAGGGTAGCAGGTAGAGGGTTTAAGGTTGAGGGTAGAGGATTGAGTGTATAGGGTTGGGGGATTAGGGTCAAGGGTCTGATGTATAGGGTAGAGGGTATAGGGGTTGAGGAATTAGGGTTGAAGGGTTGAGGGATTAAGACTCAAGAGGGTTGAGGGATTAGGGTAGAGAGTTTACTAAGTTGTTTTAAGGTTTGAATGGTTGAGGGATTAAGGGTCAAGAGGCTTGATGGATTAGGGTAGAGAGTTTACTAAGTTGGTTTAAGGGTTGACGGATTAGGATTGAGGGTAGAGGGTAGAGGATTGAGGGTAGAGGGTATATGGTTTAAGGGGTTAGGGTTTAAGGGTTGAGGGTTTAGGAGGGTTTAGGGTTTAGGGTTAAGTGTTTAGGTGTTTATAGAGTATAGGGTAGTGGGTAGAGGATTTAAGGGTTGAGGGATTAATGTTAAGGGTAGAGGATTGAGTGTATAGTGTTGGGGGATTAGGTTCGAGGGTCCGATCTATAGGGTAGAGGGTGAGAGAGAGTGAGAGAGAGTGGGAGAGAGTGGAGAGAGTGGGAGAGAGAGTGGAAGAGAGTGGGAGAGAGGGTAGGAGAGAGTGGGAGAGGATGGGAGAGGGTATGAGAGAGTGGGAGAGAGGGTGGGAGAGAGTGGGAGAGATGGAGAGAGTTGGAGTGAGTGGGAGTGAGGGATAAATAGAGTGGGAGAGAGTGGGAGAGGGTGGGAGAGAGGGGGAGAGAGGG